>VDFB02379470.1:0-116345 GCA_007258455.2 Sequoia sempervirens | reverse complement strand
TGGATAGGGTTCAATCCCAATTATTTGCATACAAAAAATGACATAACATTGTCGGAAGCCCCTGAATCTAGCAGACAATTATGTAGATTCTTCCCACAAATTCTTAAACTCAAAAGAAATGGTGGGGTACCTACCTTGCTTCTATACAAAGCTGCATTCATGTCTATAGCAGGTGCCACCTTTTTTTCCCTTTTGATTTATCAGCTTGCTCCAAAGCTTTCAACACTATTTCTTGTTGAGCAGGGCACCACTTTAGGATGCCAAAGTATGATAAAGAAGTTTTTTGTCTCTGCATCTCAGCAACAATATCAATTTTTTTTTATAGCTTGCATTACACCTGACAACACCAGGTGAATTACCTTTGTTATGGAAGTCAAGTGGACCTTTTGGTGGAGGAGGGTTATTATTAGCACTTTGATTCAGAGGCACCATGTGATTAGGTGGTGCTGATGTGGTGAACGAACCCTTATTCTAATTTCTTAGGAAGTGTCCTCCCTTTGTCTGAAAAGCTTGGGCATCATATGAATCTTCCTCAGGTTCATTCTCACTTTGCATTGGGAATGAAGGTTCTTCCTCAAAGAGGTCATAAGTCATTGTTGTATCTACTGAGCCACCTTCTTTATTTGAATTCCCTTGGAATGGTTTGGCATCTTCCTGTGCCATCTTCATGATTTTCTCCATTTCAGGGCAGTTTACCTCAGAATGGGTTGTTGTATCATGTAGCCTACACCAGTTAGTCAAAAAATTAAGGTCGGCCACATTTGTAGTATGTGACCTGTCCTCATTAGCTTGATAATTATGGGAAACTCCACCATTACTTGGCCTTGTATTCCATTGTTGGTTGTTATTTGACCTCTGGTTATATCCTCTATTTTGACTTTGATAGCATTGGTTAGGGGAGTTTTGGCCTTGATAGCCCCTTTGGTTGTGATTGTTGTTATTCTAATAATTACCGTGATTGTTATTGCTCTGATTAGGATAATTACCTTGGTTTTGAGAGGGGTTCAATCTAAGTTGAGCCATGTCATTTGTGACTTGAGATAGAGTTTTCTTTAAGATCTCCACCTCGCTTGTGAGTTATACTGTCTTTTCACTTTCAACACTCTTAGCAACAGGTGGTTGACTGACATGATTTGGTGTTCCAGCTTGGTTATGATGACCATGTGGGATGTGATGAGCCTGTGATTGCTAAAAGAATTTAGGAGCTCCGTTGGCAAAGAATGGAATAGGAGGTTGAGTCTACAACTCATACATAGGCCCATAATGGGAAGGAGACATTCCTGGGATAGTATTGAATAAAGGGGTTGGGCTAGGCATCTGATACCCTATTGAAGGAAAACCTCCTCCCAAACTTCCTTGTTAAGAGCTAATTTATTGTTGCAGCTTGATGGCTAGATGATAAACTTTAGAAAGGGAATCAATATCCACGGGCTAATAAGTCCTTTGTAGGAACAAGCCAAGCAAGGGGTCTATAACTCTAAAGTATGCTTGAATGGCACTATTCTCAACAACTAGATAGGGGTCCTATAGTCTCCTATACATGTGTTGAAACCTAGTATTAAACAAGGGAAATGATTCACATGGCTCCTTCCTAATGGTAGAAAATTGGTGGTACAAAAGGGTTGGATCGACATAAACTTTGAACTGATTGATGAAAGAATTCTCCAAGTCTATCTAGGTTAGAATAGAACCTTGTGGAATATTTAGATACCAGTTGTACACCATATCCCCTAAGGAATAAGGGAACAACCTACAAACTATATCATGGTGAGCTATCTAAGCTCTGGTACAAGTGTCCTTAAAAGCTTGTATGTGCTCTTCAACACTCCTTGATTCACCATGAATGTATTTGGGACATAATTTCTCAGGATTCTTAGGCATATGATGAAAGCCTCCAAAAATAGTCCCTAATGGAGAGGGATTATTCTGAAAAAATGCCATTGGTAGCAGTGGTGGTGGTTGAGCCAACTATTGGATAGGTTGAACTAGCTGTGATGGAACTTGAGATGGATTTGGTGCTGAATTGATAGGTATCCACTGGGGTATTGGTGAAAAGCATGTGGAGTGAGCAGAGCTAACAAGGGTGGTATGATGGCTAAGTCAATCTTGTGAATCTTGTGTCTTATTGGGGTCTTGAGTTCTATCAAAGGTGGTGGGTTTTCAGCTGATCAAAGAACTCTATGGGACCTTTTTGGTGAGAAAAATCTAGTATTATCCAGCTTGTTCTTCTAGGCCCTCCTTCTAACACCAATTTATGTTGATGGTTCGAATGAGCACAAAAACAGTAAACAGAATATTACTAATTTGCTCTCCTAAAAGAGAAAGAATAACACATGGATATCTAACTCCCAAGGTCTTGGCAATTGGTTCTTGATTGCGCTAATTTCAATCAATGGTTGATGTGAACTATAATGTTCAAGGGGCTTGTTGGTGTTGATCTTGTGGATTTTTCTAAGATCAAACATAAATTTAAACCTACTTTAACCAGGGTTTTTAAAGAAACAGAAAAAGATAGATCAAAGCTTTGGAACCGAAAAGAATGATAATTCATCCAACTTAACCAGACTTGTTACCTTTCAAGGAATTCCTAACTAAAACTGCAGAACAAAATTAGCTTGTGATTAACACACAGTTTCATTCATTCACAATGCTAATTTCAACACCAGATTGTAAATCACTATTTAAACAAAACATAAAATAAAACTTCATTCCTTGAAATCTTTTCAAATCAAATGATTAACCCAAGATAAACACCATTTAGGAACACAATATGAAGTAGATTTTAATATGGTTGCTTCTATTGTTAGTGAAACAGATAAGCAACATTTACAAATTTGGAATAGTCACTAGTGTACAAAAAACCTGTCTTCAAATTGTTTCCATCTATACTAAGAGAACCAGAAGGATACATTACTGCCTTCTGTTGAATCTAACTCCTATTCTCTTCTACTCTTAATTTTTCTCTACCACTACTGGTTTCTAAAAAATCCTTATCTATCCTCAAAAAAACTCCTTCTAAAAAGAGGCAAAAGTACCATATATACAATGTACAAAAAGGAAAGTCGACCCCTCTATTAGGGTTTTAAAAAATATCACACTCCAGAAAGATCCGCCCTTAGATCTTTTGAATCAAGTTACTTCTGCATTAAATGTGTATCCCTGCTGTCCATGTTGGTGAAGGATCGCCCTCAGGAGAAGCCTTCAGATCTTTTACAACCACATCATTAACTTTTGGCCTCTGTGTCCACCCTCAAACTTCCATCAGAGCTACTTTGAATGCCCTGGAGTATAGCCATTAATATCGATCTACCTTTTGCTAGTTGAGATCCCAGCTGTCACTGAGACTTGAGGTTTCTTCCTTTTGGATTTCTTGTGCTCAAGATCTTTCTACCAGTTGACCATCTTCAAGAAGAAGCGTCTAACCTCCCCTGTTAGATCCAAACACCATTGCTTCATCGAACTAACCCATGTCGTGCACATTCTGTTGATCTTCTTCACAAGGGTATTCAATCAATCAAACTGCCAATGGTTCACCTTTAGTTCCCTCTTATTGGTTGAATGCGTGCCACTTAGGTTTTCCAGGAGGTCAAAGGCTACTCAAACAAAATCGCATGTCGGTGAGACACTTGTCATGTCTCCCCGATGCGATTATACTCTACAGCAACATCAAGATAGTATACAACTATTGGTGAGACCCCATATCAAATGCAAAAGTTATATCGATATCACAAAAAACCATTGGCAAGACAATCATTATCGACCAGAGGTCATAGCGAGTGTGCAAGAGTTATACCGCAACATAAATTTGTTGCCCAGACTACCGCTATTGGCTAGACATTATGGCGGGCAGCAGGAGTTATAGTGATATCCCCCTTTCATCCCCGAGACAATCACATTCGACAAGAGGTCATAGCAGGCGCTAAGAGTCATACCAATATCCCTTTTTCCATTGGCAAGTCCATCGCTATTGAAAAGACTCCCCTTAGTTGGCAAGATATTGTAGCGAAGCCACAAGACCTTTAGTGAGACATACCATCATCGACGAGATATCATTCCGAGCTCAACTTCCTTTGGTGAGACCACTATGTGTTAGTAAGACATTACACCGACCCCTTCCATTCTCGGTGAGACCACAATCATTCAGCTAGACCTCATAGCGATGATGCCTCCTTTCAGTGATCTCATTTCATTTCAGGGAGACCCCATCCTGTCAACTAGAGGTTATACCAATATCATTCCACGTCGGCGAGACTCTCCCCAGTTGGCAAGATGTTACAGTGAAGCCCCCACCTTTTGATGAGACTTTAGAGAGTCGGGAAGACTTCTCCCTGAGCAACCCTTCTCCACTTGCCAAGACTTCCATCAGGCTTGGGGAAGATTCTCTCCAAACCCAAATTCTCATGATGCTAGCCTTGTGTGCAACGTCAATGAGAATTCATTTGGTTGATGAGATATATAAAACCCATGCAAATTAAAATTCCCTGCCAACCGTATTTCAAATGAATAGAACCCTCTACTAGGTCAGCAAGACATTTGAGGGTCTCACCGAATTTCTCCTGGGGAGGAATTTTATGCCAAACTTTTATTGAGGTATGATTTCCAACTGAATTACTCTAAGAGAAATATCAATGTGTATGGATTAATCCTACAAATACACAAATGCTCCATTAGTCTCAAAGCATATAAAATAATAATGGCTGCTCATGATGCCTTCCTAATTTGACAAAAATAAACCCCAACTCTGGGGTTGGAGGCAACCAAAACCTAAGGGTAATGTGCTGACAAACTTCTATGAGGGAAAATATAAGAACTCCTAAGACCAAACCAGACAACCAAAGGCAAAGAAAACAAAAGAAAAGGGGGGACCCATTTTGTTCCAGAATAAAATGGGGTGGTTATGAAAGGCATAACAGGTTAGTAGGTAAACAAGTTGGTTAACTCTTGGTATCAATAGCCCATCATCCAGTTAGTCTCAAAATCATCTAATAACATCATATCCTAGGATGCATCCTTCTTATAATGGACATCAACATCAGAATTCACCGTAGTTTAGTATTGGCTAGAGGTATGAAGAACATTGGCTCGTTTGTTTACTTGATCTTTGTCTTGTTGATTTATCTTATTGTGCCCATTCCAATGACCTCTTGATGATGTCTAATCAAAATGATTTAGAGAGAAAGGAATGGGGCATTGATCATTATCTTTTATTTGTTGTGCTTGTTGGATATTATTGTAATATAACTTGGTCATGCTTACTTTGTTTGTTTTGTAGGGACAGTGTTTTAAATGCCTTGTTGACTATCACATGGGAAGGTTTTCCTTTCTATGTTTTGGTCTGAGATGTTTGAAATATCTGAATTTCATCCTAATAAGGTTTTGTATTCCAAGTGTGAAAAAAGATACTCCTATCTGATTGTCAAGTCAAAGTCCATCTTACTAGGTACAACGCCATCCTAGTTCTTTATACCTTGATGCATCGTATCTATGTGTGTTATCAAAAAATAAGGAAAGTTGTGTTATTCATGTCCCATTCCCTGGATAAGTAAATCATCATCACTCATCATATCTAATGAAGTCTCGATGACTCATGGACTTGTTGGACTTCTGCATCTTCTTAGAATCAAGGGTTCATCCATCTTATTCTTCTACTTATATCCATCTTATTCTTCTCATTCTTATATATCTACTATCATTTCTATACAAGTATTGAACTAGTGTGCTATATCAAAATATACATGAGGCTAACCATGGTCGATGACTATCTATACATCATCAAATTTGTCTACATCAAACATCTAAGCTTTCTAATCATCTTTGAGTTGAACTGGTCTTAAATTTTTATCGTGAGCTCAACCCTAATTTTGCAATTTTTTCCCAATCTCTTGAGGGGGCAATGAAGTAGCATAATTCCTTCCACTAGGGCATCCGAAAAAATAAAGAAATTTTTGAATTTTGATCATGGCAACGTTATTCTTTGAACTGACGCAGCAAGTACTTTGCTTCAAAGAGGGGAAAAATGTAGACATCGAAAAAGTCTTGATTGATACTATGCATTTGATTCTGATCAACTAACATTGTTTCTTCCTAAATCACTTCAAAATCATCAATTAATTGAATAACCAAGATTATTTAATTAAATTCAAAAAATTCAGCTATTAATCAAATTTATTGGATTAATTCACCCTTCTAACTAATTTTCATCATATTTAATTAAACCAAATCATTTAATAAAATCCCCTTTTAATCCTCTCATTTGATTAAAATCAATCACATCAAATGTCACAATCTCCTAATTCACTCCAATTAATTAATTTTGGATTAATTAATCCTAAATCAACTTTCTAATTATCATTATTAATTCCTCCAGCTTTTAACTCCTCAAGAGTTCAATCAACCCATGGTCAACTAACTAGGTTGCACATGAAAATAATTTCAATTAATTATTTAAATCTTCTATTTTCCCTCACCAAGGCATATTCCAAGGAACATTCCTCTCAACAACCTCTCATTCAATTTCCCTCCAAAGGTTTTCAAAAACCTATCACATCCTCTTACATTTGCAATAAATTCTCTTACAACCTTTCAAATCTTCTTACATCCTCTCAAATCTCATTTAATTCCACTTACACCATTTTCAAATTTTCAACCATCAACATTTACTTCTCTTCCATCCTCCTCTACTCACACATTTCCCAAAACGTGCTCCAACTTCCTCCAATAGAATTGTGACACTTGGCACATTCTCATTGGCTCTCAATTTATCCCACATTCACCAATTTCATCCATTCTTCAACCTTTGGATTCTATAAATAGAGGCATCCTTTTCATAATATGGATCCACAACTTAGAGCATTATCGCTATAGGCATTCTATTTCATAGCTATCATCACTTTCATCATTTTGAAGCATAGTCATCACCATTTGAAGCCATTTTCATACTTATATCATCTTCAACCATCAAGCTTATCAAAGGGATTGGGAAATGGCTTCTTTTCACATCAAAGGAGCACCACTCCCCCTATGGGATGGAGGTTTAGCTAGTTTTATTTAGATTACATGTTATATTTTGTTAAGTTTCTTGTTATTTTATATTTTTTATTGAATTAGGCTAAAGAATTTCATAGGGAACATTAGATTGTCTTTATAACATGTTTGACATGTTTTTGTTGATCTCTTATTAGTTTGTGTAGGTTTGGTGTTCACATTTAATATCTTTCCTTTCCAAGTATGCCAAGAAAAAGATCGTTAACAAGCATGTTAGTCATTCCTACAATATCTTTCCTAGTTATGAGAGTCTCTTAGTGCAAGAATTAAATTGTTGACACATTCCTTAATTCCACACCCCCTAATATCTCCCTTATTTGTGAGAATATTTTAGTGAAAGAGGATGTAAGCATAGACAATCATGACAATCATAGTTTCTCTTCTCCCAATGCCTCTCCTACTGGTGACGAAGGTATTTTGGTATTAGAAGGTACATCCATTGAGAATCATGACAATCTTGAAAGCTCCTCTTCTAAAAAATATCATACTTGGGAAGATATTATGGCACAAGAGAATGAGATTATTGATATATTTCTTAACATCACTTTACCTAGTCTCCATTCATCTCTCACTTGTGATAATGCTTTAGTGAAAGAGAATGAAATCATAGATAATCATGACAATCACATTTGTTTTTATCCTAATATCTCTCCTAGTTGTGAAGAAGATATTTTGGTGTTATAAGATACACTCATTGAGAGTCATGAGAATCTTGTTTCTCTCTCCTAATGCTTCTCTCACTTGGGAACATCTTAATGAAAAAAAGGATTCAATCATTAGGAAGAAAGAAAATGATAGTTGTTCTTCTGTTGATGCCTCCCCTATTTGTGATGAAGTTACCTTACAAAATCTAACTATGGAATGTGATTAACATCTTGTTTTCTCCTCTCTTAAAAAATATCCTACTAGGGTAGATATCATGGTGTAAGAGAATCAAATAATTGATGCATGTATTTCAAACAATAGTAATGTGGCTTCATTAGATGAAGATGGTAAGATGACATTAGACTCCCCTTTGCTAAAGGATCATCACAATAAGGATGTCTTTTGAGGTTATGGATATTAGATATCCCTTGAAGCGATCCCCTAAGCCACTTCTCATCCTTTGTCCACCCTCACATCAACCTCAAGTTCAAATGAAACCCATGCTTATCTTAGAGCCACCTAAAAAGAAACCATCAGCTCCAAGAGATATCTTGAACTTTACAAGGCAACTTGATAGTAAAGATGTTTTGCAGCAATAGAGTTTCAATACCATTACTCATACATATAATACTATTGTAGACACCTAAATTTGGACGCTTAATTTATCCAAATTTATTCCCTTTCGTCTAAGCATCCCCTTATTTGCATTAATTAAGTAATATCACTATTATTTAATTAATATCCCTTAATTCTGTCAAATCCCTAAGGAATTTAGTTAATAATTAAATATCTTATTTCTTTAATCCTCTTTTTCATCAAATGAATTAAATAAATATTTCATTTATTTAATTCTTCACATGTCACATCCCTTTATTAATCCTAATTATTCTCCTAATCTCATTGTTAGAGATGTGCACATGTCTAATCCTTGATTAGGATGTGTCACATCCTCCAAATTTTTCAAGTTGGCCCCTAATCTCTCTTAGCCACCTAACCTTCCTCTAATCCTTCATTAACTAGCCTAATCAACCTCCCAAGGAATTCGTAATTCCTTTTATCCTTCCAAAGAATATAAAATTTATTTTTCTCTTTCCCATGTGATCTTTGACTTGTCACATCAAGTCACATGTGAACTCTTCCCCATGGAATCTTTGACTTGTCACATCAAGTCACATGTGACAAGTGCTTACTTTTTTAGGCACCTTGTCTTATCCAAGGTACTTTCTACCTCTCCCTTTGGAACCTTGTCTTATCCACAAGATTCCCTAATTATGTAAATTTTAAATTCACTTTTTATTCCTCCAAGGAATCTTCTCATCTCCCAATGTACTTTCAAGGTACATGTCCTTCCTTCACATCATGTACCCTCCTTCCACCTCATTTACACATCACCATTTCTAAGTCATCTCACATTCCACATGTCAAGATGTGAGGGCTTGTGAGTTCTCAACTCACCATATCCCTTCATCTTGGCCTTGTTGGTTTAATCTCAACCATTGAATTCTCTAGAAAATTCAACTTCCTCTATAAATACCCCCTTTTTTCTCTCATTTAGGGAGGAGATCATTGTGCTAACAAAACTCTTGCAAAATTTTCATTTGAGCCATACTTAGCTAGAATTCTCATTTGTTTGCATACAACATAGCATCCTCAACTATTTTCCATCCATATTGTATCTCATTCATACATCTTTTTCCATCAAGAGGAGCATATATCATGTCAACAATCAAAAGGCCAACCAAAGGAGCAGCTTAACAAGGTATTATCGTTCTATCTATTTTGTTAGGTTTAACTTTTAGCCCAATCTTGAGGTGTTAGGTGTTTAGGTGGTTTTTTGCATGTCTTGTGTTGCTACTTGTTTTTGGGACTATGTTTACTCCTGATCACATTTCTGGCATGCCCGGTGGAACCCACAAACAGATTTGTATCTTTCATATTCTCTTTTTTTTTTACTTTTTGTAGGTGCAAGTTGCAGAGGGGTGGACCCGACCATCCAGGGGTGGACCTTCCCATCTAGGGGTGGACCTGACCTTGAGGGGCGGACTTGACCTCTAGAGGCAGTCCTGACCTTGCCCAAGGGCAGAACTAGCCTCCACAGACTTCAAAAATTGAAAATTTGTAGTTTTTTCACAGAGGGGTGGACCTGACCAAGCAAAGGGGTGGACCTGACCTGAACAACTTTTTTCAGAAGGTCAAAATTGAGTTTTAATCTTTTTTTGGTTTTTTTGAGCCTTTTTGACCTCTTAATGTGTTCTGATTGTGTCTATGCAAGCATTTGAGCAACATTTTGGTAAAGAAATGAAAATAAATTGCTAACAACTTTCTTGCAGGTTTATCTACCTTAAAACTTTTGTCAGTTGTTGTTTATCATTTTTTAGTAATTTAGGAACATAGAATAATTAGGGGGAGTCAATTAACCTTGTGTGTTGTGTTTTCGGTAAGCTATTTGACGTATCAAATCCCTTGCGCTATTTGGTGATCCTAGGTGATGAGAAATCGTAGCTTACCAAGTCCTTTTTTGTGTCACCCTTTTTTTTATTAGGGGACCTGCTTGGGGATTTCATTACCCTAAGGGATGATCCCAACCATGCATATCGGTGAGGTATATAAAGGTGGGAGAGCCAAAGCCATACCCCAATCCAACTGTGTTGTAATGAGTGAAGCATCAAGATGACATGAAGAGTTGGTCTGAGCCTCTAGTATCTCGCTAAGGTTCTCGACTCATGCTTGTGATGGGTTGGTGTTCACGGTTTGGCACTCATGTACTGGGTGTATATCGAGGACTCCTTAGCAACCATGTTCATCCTAGAATAGAAGACTTTGTTGGCCATACCTCATTCTACTAGTCTTAGAATTATGCTGCTTGAACTATTTTCTTTGTGCGAAACTAGTAATTTTCTGTTCAGTTGAGTAAGCCTTATCCTTTGATTGATGTTTGTTGTGTTTTGGGTCCTTTTCCTTACTCTTCTTTCCAAAAATCAAGTTTAGACTCTTTTAGGGGCAGACCTGCCCTCTAGGGGCGGACCTGACCCATTCCAGGGGCAAACCTGACCTCTAAACCAACCCCTTTTCAGCCTATTTTGTTAGTTTTATCCAAATTTTGGTTAGACACGCATACTTGACCTCTAGGGGCAGACTTGACCTCTTTGAGGGGTGGACTTAGCCTCCAGGGGTGGACCTGACCTTTGTCAGGGGTGGACTTGACCCTTGGACAGTCAATTTCATCACCCGTTTCATCATTCTAGACATCCATTTCATCATTTCAAGCTCTCGTTCAACCATTCTGATTAATCATTTACTCATTTCAAACTCTCATTCATTCATTTGGAGCACTCATTCACTCATTCTAAGTACTCATTCATCTGTTCACACTCATCCATTCTAAGCTTTCATCTCCTCATTTCGAGAGTTGTTCATCCATTCTTAGCATTCATTTACTCGCTTCGAGTAGTCGTTCATCCCTCTTCATCATCTGCTTACTCGTTTTGAGTAATCTTTTATCTATTTCGAACCTCCTCTCATTCCGAGTAGTCGTTCATCCATTTCTATCATCTATTTCCCCAATTAGATCATCATTTTCTCAATCCAAAATCCTCTAAACTTCGTCTGAAGTTATTATCCAAATTGATCAAAGTGTCTGAATTGATCATCATCAACATCTACTTAGGATTGTCACCCGTCTTGAGTCAGTTAATCATCATCATCAGCCCAATAAATCCACTTTCAATCTCAAGGTGGATTCAGTGCCACAATCATCCATTTATCCTTTAATATGATCAATCAGTATCCTAAGTCACCTAGGGTAATCTTTGAACGGGGTTTACAGTCCCTTTTGTCATCCTATTCGATCCATCAGTCAATCTTATCAATCATCGATCAATCTTATCCAATCCAATCCAGTCACATCCCAATCCAATCATGTTCAATCCAATCAATCTACTTCCATCTCGAAGCAGATTTGGTATCGTAATCATCCTTTGATAATCAAAATTTGATCATCAAAATCAATCCCATCATATCATCTAATCATCCTAATATGATATTTAATTAATCCAATCTCGATTTGAGCTTTAGTCTATTTCCATCCATTCTCTTTATCCTTTCATCATCATGAATCCTTATCCTCCATCAATAGTAGTCAAGGGAAACCCCTAATTACGTCAACAACGATAACAAAGGTATTGCCGATCAAGAGGAATACGCCATAGATCCCCTTGACGCTATCATTTCTAGTAAGCTTTCTCCACCCTCTTTTCAAAATCCAATCACCCCTTCAAGTTATCTTGTTATGTTTCATCCATGCCTAATCATGCTCCTTATTCTATCTTTGACAAGAGATATTCACTATCTTCCTCATCTGTATATCCATCATATCCTTCATCTACATCATCCTCTTATCCAACACTTGCATCCTCTTATCCTAATCGACCATCCCAATACTCCTATTGCACTCCCTCATCCATGTCCCACTATCCTAATCCTCCATACCAATCAACCTATTCTAATCCTACGTCCACACCTTCTTATCTTAACCCTACACCCCCATCAACTTACCCTAATCTGACATCTTCATCTCCCTATCCTAATCCTCCTTACCAATCACCCTATCCTAATCCAACACCTGCGTCTTCCTATCTAAATCCACCATCCCAATACTTTTATTACAACACACCACCCATATCCTCTAGCATTGATCCACCATCCATGTCATCCAATCCTAATTCACCATTCCCATATCCTTACTTTAACCCTCCATCCAAGCCTAATCCTCCATCTAATCCCAATCCTATATCCAATCCCATTCCTCCATCTAACCCTAATCCACCAATCCATAGCCCTAATCCTCTGCCAACCCATAATCCTTCATCCACTCCTACCTCACCATCTCAGCCTAGAGTATTCAAGTTTCTCACTTTAGAAGTTCTCCAAGGACTTATAACAAAGAAGACATCTCCCACTCCACACATTGAAGTCATGGAACCACGTAGTCCCAATCCATCATCCAAGATCACTAGTGATGAGACCCTTCTCCATACCACACCTATCATTGATGTTCCCACCCCTAGCACCACTCAAATAGTTGAAATCCTCACATCCACTGAATCCAATGAGCCCCCATCGATGACACACAAGTCCAATCCACTCTTCCCACTCCTAGTGATGACACAGAAGTCCCATCCATTCCTTCCATTCCTAGTATCACTGATATCCCTTCCCTTGAACTTCATGAATCCTCCATCCTTTCATCTCCCCCACTTGTAGGGTCCATCCAACATTCCTCCATTCTCATACCTCCCACACATGATGATTCATGCCAAGAGCTTGATCCAAAGCATGCCATATCCCCTCCTCCACATCAAAATCCTATCATCTTGTCTAGCCCATCTCAAGATCACAGTCCCCCATCCATTCCATCCCATGATCTCCTTAACTCCACCACTCCATCTCATGAGCCCTTATCTCCATCTCCATTGCATGAGCCCTTATTACCTACTACCAAAAATCTAGATCCTATCATATCACCTAATCCCTCTCTTGATCCCTTATCACTAGTTGTTATCCCCTCATCTCCATCTCATGATCCTCCATCATCGCTTAAACCTACTATCCCCACACCGCTTGTATATCCCCTTGGTACTCTCACATTCTTCCATGGTGGTCTCCTTGTAGAAGAAAAACAAAACATATATGCCACCCATTATCCTCCACCTAATAATGGACTCACATCGTTCTTCCAGAATAACAAAAAATCTTCTCATAGATCGAATGCTTAAGAACATGAACTATCAAAGAAAAGGTTTAGGCCTTCATGAGCAAGGTATTTTAGAGCCCATCTAGGTCAAAGAACAACTCTGTATGCAAGGTCTTGGACCTAGTTCCCAAGACTCACAATTTAAAAATGTTGGTACAACCCTTATACATCCTCAACGAGCCTCTTCCAAAAGAAATATAGGCTCTTCCCATCACTTTGCCAAATCATTCACTGCCATCCCCCTCCATCATATCACCCCAAAACAACTATCCATATTCCTCCTTTTGCTCCATCCATTTTGGGTCCTTACATCCCTCCACCCACCATCTCCCATCCTCCATCTACTCCATCTGATCCTATGTCTATTTTGGCCCCTTATACCCCACACTTAGCCCATCCATCTTGTCCTATTCATCCTTTCATCCATTCATCACCTATCCATATCACCCATCATAAACATCCCACTCTCATATCCCATAGTCATGATCAACAAATGCACATACCCGCACATCCTCCATCCACATATAATCCTCAAAATCCTATCTCCATCGCTCCACATCATCCATCTCATCATACCCATCCCATTGCTACTAAAAGAACTTTGGATGTTAATGTGAAAATGCATAAATCTAAATATCCACATGAATCTAAAGCTCCTCATTTCCCCTCGAAATGACATGTTGAAGAAAAGAAAAATCAAATCCAAAATCCAAATCAAATCTACGGGCCACAAAGGCCCACCAAAGCAAAGATCAAAACCATATGGATTCCAAAGAAAAATGATGCAATACCTTCAAATGAAAATTTTGTAACAATATCCAAAGTTGCTAATCCAAAAGCTAATCATTTTCATCCACCCTCTCCTAAATCTGTTTTGGTTCCCTATGTCCTAAAATTCACTATTCCATCTCCTCCATTATCCCCACATCCTCCATCCATTAATCCTTATATCTTTTCACATCCACCACCACATGTGCCAATGTTGGTCCTAAAAACATCTCCCCACCACACATCCACCCCATCATTCCATCCATACACTTTCCAACATCCCATCCATTATCCTTCATATCTCCCCCATCAAATCCCTTTAATCCATTCTCTTGCATAATCCATTTATCCTAATAAGGTTGTACCAATATCTAACAGTCGCTTTGAACATGGGCTCTTAGTACCTCATATGGAATTCGATGCTTGAGTCCTCCATCCATCTCCTTATCACATGTCTTCTAACTCCACTTATCCACATCCCTATTGTTGTCCATCTCCATCTACCTTTTATCCAAAAATCCAAAAAAGTCAAAAAATAAAATAAAGTAAAGAGAAATAATTCGTCCAATGGTGAAAACTTGGCAAACAAGCACCTTGGATGAGTACCATCATGAAAACCTAGCAAACAGGCGTCATGCGTAAATCCCCATCTGTCCTTTTCCATACTTGGAGACAACTTCCTAATATGTATTTCCTCCATCCGCTATGATATGCTTCTAGCTATGCACCCATCTTCCTACTATACATCCTCTTCATTTATTCCCTCCATCCCATATATCTTCCACATCCTACCATTTTATCCTATTTTCTCCAATCCCTCCATCCTTCTTATGATCTTGATCGAAATAGGAGCACCTATCTATGCATGCTTTGGACATCTCTAGGTATACATTCCCTTCATCCATGCTTTATCCTAATCCTTATCCACATCCTCTACCTTCTTTCTCCACTCGTCATGCTACCACTAGTATCCCTTCCTTATCCTAGTATCCTATGTTCATCCATCAAACTCCCGCAGTCACCCATCCTATCCTCTTCTAGTTATCTCCTTTATCTTCCCATCCACTCATCTTACGTCCCCCTTGCCTCATGACACACGACATATCTAGAGCGGGGGCACCTCTCTCCCTTTGTGACATAAGTCCTTGGAGAAATAATTCATCCATCCCTTCCATCCCCCATCCTTATCTTCCCATTCAAACAATCCCTTCAATCTCTCCATCCTTATCTTCCCTTCCAAACAATCTCTTCCATCCCTTCATCTTTATCCTCCTCCCCTCTCATCATCCCTTGTCATTGGAATCTAGCTACAGGCTATTCCCCATGCAATCCAATGTCAAATACCTTATCACCATCACTTCTACTTCTTTTGCACATCTTTTCAATTTCCTATCCTTTCTCATCATTCATCTCTCTGTCCTATCATCCTCCCAATTCATTTTGATGATTTGGATAACTATCCCATTCCTAAGCTTCATGATCACCATCATCCTATCCAATCCAATAGGTCTATCCTGTCTCATAATTTTAGTCCCATAATTTTATCCCCTTCTTAGGGTTATCTTATCATCATCCTTTATCCATCATTTTTCTTTGGCCTTTTGTCGAACTATGTTGCCCCTGCGCTTTCACGTAGGCAAGGTCAATCATTTGATTTTCCCCTGGGGTTCCATCATTGATCTTTATCATCCTCTTTCCACTTTTATCCATGGTCATTTGTTAGCCTTTTATTGAACTACAAGGGCTCTATGCTTTCACGTAGGCAAGGTTAATCTATGATTGGCCCCTGAGCCCCTAGGTCGCTAGGATGTGTCATTCTTTTGTCTCGCGTCTTGTCTCCCTTATGTCATGTCATCAAGCTATGCCCTTATCTAGTTGGTTCTTAACAAACAAGGTCCACTTGTATCATTAGGTCCAATCGATTCTGAATATCCTGCATCATATCGATCTTTCAATTTAGTATCCATCATCCGTCTCAATAGGATGCATCCTTCCTAATAGACCTCATCAATCCCATCCATCCCCTTGATCCTATGGCAAAGGATGTTTGAAATTGATTGTGATATTTTGATGCTTTTGGATTTTGTTTATCATTTGAGCTCCCTATCATCACTTGTCATGGTCTCCTTGATCCATCATATCATGGTGTGCTTTGACCAGTAAACATAGGGGCATATCTTGATCTTTTTTTTGTTTGTGTTTTCTTAGTTGTCTCGCGTAGTACCCACCAAGATCCATACGATCTTGTGTGATGCTGGGGCATCCTATGTGCTTTTGGTTATCCCAATACCTAGCCCGACCAACGTCATCACAACTTTGGGGTATCGGGATAGCCTTCTTATTTGTTGTGTTTATTTCATGCATTAGACACTAA
Source organism: Sequoia sempervirens (assembly GCA_007258455.2). Lineage (NCBI taxonomy): Eukaryota > Viridiplantae > Streptophyta > Pinopsida > Cupressales > Cupressaceae > Sequoia > Sequoia sempervirens. The sequence goes on along the minus strand of VDFB02379470.1, from coordinate 99,762 downwards.
TCTGACGTAGTCCTTTATACCTTGGTGTATCGTGTCTTCTGCTATAGCAAAAATCAGTGCTCCTAAAGATGGAAAATTGCATTTGGATTGCATTTCATCTCCCATCCTCTCATCTATCAAAATTCCCCCATCCATTCATCCTTCATCACTCTCCCTTCCCAATCTTCTCTCGTTTATCACTCTCTCTTAATCATCACTTTGCATCCTCTTCCTCATCTCCCCTTTCATCATTTCATCCATTTCGAGAGCACACCCGTGTTCTCTTGAATCCGCATGTCCTCTCAAGGGGGCATCCTTCATCCCTAATCTTCATCATTTTTTATTTTTTTTATTTTTTTCTTCCTAGTCACTCCTTTGAATAACTATGGCATCTTTCCCAATCTAACCATCTTCTTTCAGGTTCTATGTTTTAATATTCTTTGAAATGATGCTACTTCGTAACACCATCTCAAAGAGGGGAAAAATGTCACCTAAATTTGGATACTTAATTTATCCAAATTTATCCCCTTTCGTCTAAGCATCCCCTTATTTGCATTAATTAAGTAATATCACTATTATTTAATTAATATCCCTTAATTATGCCAAATCCCTAAGGTATTTAGTTAATAATTAAATACCTTATCTCTTTAATCCTTTTCATCAAATGAATTAAATAAATATGACATTTATTTAATTCCTCACATGTCACATCCTTTCTTAATCCTAATTATTCTCTTAATCTCATCATTAGAGATGTGCACATGTCTAATCCTTGATTAGGATGTGTCACATCCTCCAACTTTTGCAAGTTGGCCCCTAATTTCTCTTAGCCACCTAACCCTCCTCTAATCCTTCATTAACTAGCCTAATCAACCTCCCAAGGAATTTGTAATTCTTTTTATCCTTCCAAAGAATATTAAATTATTTTTCTCTTCCCCATGTGATCTTTGACTTGTCACATCAAGTCACATGTGAACTCTTCCCCATGGAATCTTTTACTTGTCATATCAAGTCACATGTGACAAGTGCTTACCTTTTTAGGCAACTTGTCTTATCCAAGGTACTTTCTACCTCTCCCTTTGGAACTTTGTCTTATCCACAAGATTCCCCAATCATGTGAATTTTAAATTCACTTTTTTATTCCTCCAAGGAATCTTCTCATCTCCCAATGTACTTTCAAAGTACATGTCCTTCCTCCACATCATGTACCCTCCTTCCACCACATCACCATTTCTAAGCCATCTCACATTCCACATGTCAAGATGTGAGGGCTTGTGAGTTCTCAACTCACCATAGCCTTTCATCTTGGCCTTGTTGGTTTAATCTCAACCATTGAATTCTCTAGAGAATTCAAATTTCTCTATAAATACACCCTCTTTTCTCTCATTTAGGGAGGAGATCATTGTGCTAACAAAACTCTTGCAAAATTTTCATTTGAGCCACACTTAGCTAGAATTTTCATTTGTTTGCATACAACATAGCATCCTCATCTATTTTCCATCCATATTGCATCTCATTCATCTTTTTCCATCAAGAGGAGCATATATCACATCAACAATCAAAGGGCCAACCAAAGGAGAAGCTTAAAAAGGTATTATCATTCTATCTATTTTGTTAGGTTTAACTTTTATCCCAATCTTGAGGTGTTAGGTGTTTAGGTGGTTTTTTGCATGTCTTGTGTTGCTGCTTGTTTCTGGGACTACGTTTACTCTTGATCACAACTGTAGACACTTAAAATTGTCTTGATTGATATTATACACTTGAATATAATTACTAACACTTTTTCAACCTGAATTTCATCCCCTTTTCGATTGGTTAGTTAAATGATCCTAGTTGTTTAATTAAATGTCTCAACTTCTATTAATCAAATGATCATTTGACTAATTCATCCCCTTTCACTTTAATTCCCATATTATTTAATTGAATAATGCAAATTATTTGATTAGATTGCTTATGTCCTCTCATTTTATCAAATAATCTTAATTATTTAATCAAATGTCATTTGAACCCCTTTCATTAAATAAATAAATAATTTAATGATAATCTTAAATTCACTCAACTTGCAGAATTAACACTTTGATTTAATTAACTAATTACTAATTTTCCCTCACATCCACTTGCATGGGAATATTCCCTAGAGTATTGTCATTTGAGCTCCAAAAATGGAATATTCTTTCCTAACATACTTTGTAACAAACTTTCTAAGTTTTAGGAAGTGTGCTTCCTTTTATCATTGTGAGCCATTGATTAACTCTTTGATCCACGTGATCTTGCATTCTCATCCATTGATGAGAATCCTTGATCAGTGCCTTCACCTCACATTGTATCTCAACCATTGATTGATCAATCAATCTTATCCCTTGATTCATTATTTTTTCCTATAAATAGGCCTCACTTCTATGAAATAGAGATCGACTTCCATCAAAGAAAAGTTATGTTGCACATTTGAATACTATCTTTATTCATCTTGCATCCATTGTTAAGTTTTTCATTCATCTTTAGCTTAGTTTTCATCAATATTAGCTCACTTTCATCAATGGATTTCATTTAGATGCTCATTTTATCAAAGGGATTGGGAAAAGGCTACCATTCCATATCAATGTAGCACCAATCCCCCAATGCGATAGGGTTTGAAGCATTTAGATAGGTTTCATTTATGCATTTCTTTATTTTTTTGTTTTAATGATTTCTTTGTTAATGGTTTTCAAACATTTCATTTGGATTGTAGCTTAGTTAGTTAAATATGGATTAGAATCGATTAGATATGGTGTATTTAGCTCATACTATGACTATAATCATATTTTGGTGCTAGAAGGAGGGAAAAACTAACCAAATCTAATGAATTTCTCTTGAGTTTCCTATGATTTCTAGTTTGCAACCAGAGCGACACCTTTTATTTTTACTAGAGCGACGCTTTTACAGAACAACAACGCTATTGCAATCCCGAATCACTTTTGAAATACAACAACGCTTTTGAATTTATGGCATAACTTTTGAATTTTTCAATACAAAGTCTCTTTTGAATATAGTGATGCTTTTGATGTCATTATTTTTTGACAGGTATGGTAGAGTGACACTTTTGTCTTTCACAAGAGTGATGTCTTTGAAATACAGAGACACTTTTGAAAAACAACGATGCTTTTGATGTTTATCAGAGCGACGCCTTTGATGGATAGTGACACTTTTGCTAGGTAAAATAGAGAGCTAGATTTTAATGTTTGTCATTATTTTTCAATTTAATCCATTCTTTGGTTATTTCTTGATTTTTTATTTTTTTGTGAGGCTAATTGGTTTTGCATATTTGAAAAAGGAGTAAAAAATTGAAGTAAAGAAGCATATTATCACTTGACCACATATTGTAAAAGTGTTTTTAACACTTAGGGGATGATATAACCCCTCATATGCTGCTTCATTTCATGTTTTAGGACCAATAGATTTTAATTGGGTTTAAAATATACAATGCAATAAATCTTTCCAAGTTGGTTAAAATTGAACCCATACATCCTCACTATTGTGACATCGGTTAAAATTGAAAAAATACAAACATACACTTCATTTTGGTGCTTAAAATGAAGTCATCAATGCCTTTGAGGATTAAAATAATGAGTGTATTGTGTGAGTGCTTTGTTTGTGTAGAATTGTAGTGCATATCCACTCCCCTTGTGATTCATGCAATCTTGGGTGAAGAGAAACACTCCAAGTATACAACCTTTTTGGGTCACCCCTAAGAAACTTGCTATGTATTCACTTCCCTCGCACTTCATGTGATCTTGGGAAAAGGGAAGTAGCATTTTCTTGTCTTTTTTTAGAGAGGACCTACCATGTGACACATCTCGAATGGGGAACCCATGGTGATTCTCAAGCCCACTAATCGGTGGGTTATATAAATCTTATGAATAAGCCAAAGGCAAGTAACTTTGTATTTATGAATGTCTACTTCTTGTGCCAACTCTCATGCAAATGAATGGGTCGCTTAGGGGAAGCTAGAGACTTTAGTGTCTCACAGGCACTAGACACCTCATGATTCTCACAATGTCACTAAACACCTTGTCTTAGTAACCTATCCTTATTTTTTGAAACATTTTGTGAAAGTTGTGAATCAAAATTTTACTTCCAAGAAGTTACTTACCAAGTCCAATTTATGGTTGAGGCATAGAGCTCAAGAGTTCATTCTCTTGTACAAAATCTTGAGGTGGTTATATACCTCTATTCATCCCCTCCATAAGTTGCATGTGAAATCATCCCTTTGAGGCATGAGGTAGGCCCACCTCAAAGAACATACCTACTTGAGCTAGGGTTTTTATTGCTTGTTCTTGCTAAATTAGTTTGACACTTTGCTTGATTTAAAAGGAACTCAAAACAAACATCAAACATGTTCTTCAAATTTCAAACCCTTTGGATTTAGTGTGAATACATTTGAAAAAGCCCTATATTGTTGCTTGTCCCTAAGGATATTATCCTTAGAGGCTTCTAAATATTTGGACTTATATCTCAATTCACACTTTCTAAAGTTAACATAGGAGACTATGGCTATGGCCTCTTGATTTTCACATAATGGTCTTTGTGGATTAAAAGTTGTTAAGTTATAGAAATTTAGAGTCAAATATAATCAAGAAATTTGCATGTGGTAATAAATAAATCTTATTAAATCAAAGTTTAAAAACCAAATGAACACACCACACATTGGGCTTATTTTCAAAACACATTGACTCCCAAGCAACAAAGTGAAAACAAGGAAAGTATTTCCAAAACATTGAATCCAAGCTCTATTATCAAAACGTTGAGTTCTTAGGTTTATCACTTTAGGGGTAAAGCATGTTTTTCACTACTTTGGTCTAGTTAAACAAAGGTACCTTTTAGGTTAACACATTTTGGGTCAAACATCTCATCCATCTCATAACACATTTGATATCCCACTTCACAAACAACTTTAGGAACTTTGGACACATAAACATTCTATACTTAGGATATCATCAAACCCATCTCCTAACTTAGCTATATGTGTGTAAATGAATCCTTTTCCATACACGTAGTTGAGTTAGTCATCATCCTTTTGAACTAGTCTATCTTAAAGGTCACAAATCTAGCTTTAGATTCGCAAGTTCATTAACACCTTTTATCCAAACATCAAAAAATCAAACCTTTAAGTCTAAAGTGTTGTCCAAAGTTTAGAAACTTCATCCTCCATATCACTCACCCTTTTCACCATTAACTCACATCATTGGTCCAAAACAACTTAGAGGGTCCCTTTTATCAAAATTTAAGTCAACTAGAGAGTTCCAACAATACAAATCTTAAAAAACCTTTCCCATAGTTGACCCACAATTTATGGTAACAACAAGATCACAACACAAGAGAAACATGGAACAAAAAAAACCTAAATCCACCAAAAGTGATCCTAACCCACAAGAATTCGACCCTAGGAGACACTCTAATCCATTAGAACAACCACCAAATCCACTAGACGTGGGGTGTGAGGTAGAATATTTCATGAAAAGCCCCCTTGACCTCACCATAGAGGAGTTGCTTGAATACCAAAAAGATCCTAAAACAAGCCACATCATCAACTCTTTGATGAAAATTAACCCTACACAATACATTCTAGCTTTAGCAAAGGAAGGAGCTAAACTTGTTGGAATTACCATTACCTCAACCCATCTTTCCTAGTGCTCCTCACTTGCCTTTAAACAATGGAAAGGAGTATGATCTTGTTGAACAAATTAAAAATACTCTCGCTAAGATATCCTAATGGGATCTTATTCAAGCCTCACCTGATTACCATAGTATGCTTCAAAATGCACTAACAAGTTGTGGTTCCCCCTAGTGCAAACCCAAAGGACATAACAACCCTAATTCAAGGAATGAATGCAAACATTATTTTCCACCAAAGTGAGTTACCTCCTTTGGAAGTGCAAAAACAAAATGAAGCTTTCATGATAATAGCTATATATAATAAGACAAGGATAAAGAGAACCCTTGTTGGAAATGGCTCCACCCTTAACGTGTGTAGCATAAAACTTTTGGACAAGATTGGAGTGGACAAAAGCAAAATTCAACCTAACTCTCTATCTATTTGTGGGTTTGATAATGTAGGAAAATAAGTGCTTGGTGTGATCATATTACCTATTACAGTTGGAAAGGCTACATTGCAAACTCTTATTCATGTCATGCCCTATAATCTTTCATATAATCTTCTTTTGGTAAGACCTTGGATTCATGCAATGAATGGGGTACCTTCAACTCTTCATTGTAAAATAAAAATGTCTAAAACAATAAAGTCTACACAATCAAGGTCGACCCTGAACTAGAAAGTTGTTTGCATATTGAGAAAGACAAGGAAAATCCTTTGCAAACATTGACACCAACTATGTAAGTGGAACCTGTGCAAGAGAAAGAAAAATAAAATCATATTGAAGAAGTCAAAAATTTATTTGAGGATGATTGGGGTTCCTTAGATTTCACACCTACACTCATGGGAGAATACAAGATCATAAAAAAATAGACTGAAAAGGGAAAATAATCGGTGGTAATATCAACAAAAAATTCAGAAGATCCTTTGAAAGCATCCACTTCAACCACTTTAGGAGAAGAAGCAAATTACACAACAAAATTTGATGAAGTTGATTATGAACAACCAAAAATTTGAAAGAAATGGAAAATATTTATGGAAGAGATTAAATTTTTTTGAAACAACTTGGTTATAGTGGAAAAGGATGTGGTGCTAGAGAACAAGGTATATGTGTCCCTATAGAGCCTAATACACAAGAATTAACTAGTGGCCTTGGCTGTTGTCCTTCAAAAGAAACAAAAGCATCAAAAAATACTTCACTCAATACCAACACTATTACAAAATATTCTTCTAATACAACTTTAACATTGGAGCATCCTGAACTGATAGAAACAACTAGTGGTCTTGGTTGTTGCCCCTCAAAAGAAATGAAAGAATCAAAGAAATCTTCACTTAGTATCAATGTCATGACACAAAACACTAATGATTGGAGTTCATTAGATTCTACACTCTCCTTTCAGGAAGAGTACAAAATCTTGCAATCTAGAGAGTCTTGTGTATGTACGACACCTTGTACTAAGCAAGAGTTATCTTTGTCGTAAAATAAAGGAACATGGAAAAAATTGGTGTTGGATAATGGATCCTTGCCATCTCATAGAGTTGTATGGGAAATATTGGAAAAAGATGTTGCCAAGTTTGGCATTTGATCCATCTACGCCCCTAATGACTATAGGGAAAGGATAATAATTTGGAAATATTCTCTGGTCTTCCAAAAATCCCTTGGATTGTGGGGGGAGACTTCAACATGGTGGAACACCAAGATGATAAGTGTGGGGGTAGCAAACTAGAGTGGAAAGGCAATGAGTTTTACTTTTGGTCTAAGATGAAATCCAAACATTAGCTTATGGATCCCTTGCTCGGGAATAAGAAAGACAATAGTAGAATTTGGTACACTTGGTGTAATTCTTAAAAAGGAAACAACAAAATTTATTGTAGATTGGACAGGTTCTATTCCAACAAAAATTTCTTTAGTTTTGACAAAAATGAGGAGGGTCAAATTGTTAGGGTCTACCTACATACTCTCTCAGATCATCACTCAATCTTGTCTAAAATTAGATTGAACTACAAACAAGAAAACAATGTTGTCAAAGACAATCTATTCAATTTGAATACAAATATGTAGGGGGACCGGGACTGCAATAGTGCAATCTTCACCCTAAGAGAGATCAATAGATGAATGTTAAAAGATGTATCTACAAGGGATAGATGGGAGAAAAATGTTAAAAGTTGGAAGATAATCTTCCAAACTATTGGTAAGAAGAAAGCTATGGATTCAAAACTTAAGGAGCTACATTTGAATGAAGAGTTGTTGAAAGCTGAGAATAAAGTCCAAAATGACCCAACCAACAATGTACTATTAGAAGAGGTATCCCTAATTAGGGACTCCCTAAGAGGAATGTAGACCCAAAAATTCCAAGGAATGAGAGTAAGAAGCAAAATGAATTGGTTGAAGAATGGGGGTAGGGTTACTAATTTTTTCTTCAAAACTCAAAAGAATAAAGAGGCAAAAGAGAGCATACAAAAAATTTGGCTTGAGTACAAGGCTATTAGCGACCAAAGTAAATTAAGGAAGCATTCCTAGACTACTATAAGAATTTATTCTCCTAGGATGGGGTTAATAGGGATACAATCCAAGCTAGAGAACTTTGTAAGCAGCTTATCCCCAAAAATTTAACTGAAGAGCAGATTATGAGCCTAGACAGGGGAATCACCTTGGAGGAGGTAAAAAATGCTATCCAGGCTCTGAACTATGATAAGTCACTTGGGACAGTTGGCCTCATTGAGGTATTCTACAAGCAGAACATTGTTTGGATGAGTAAGGACCTACTCCAAGTATATAAGGAAGCAACCTCAAAAGGTTCTTTAGGTAAAGAAATCAATAAAGGAATTATTAAGATCTTACCAAAAGATGGTGATAAAACACTCCTCAAGAATTGGAGGCCTATCACCTTGCTAAATGCGTCTTACAAGATTTTGGCCAAAACATTGGCAAAAATGTTGGTTAGTCTGCTCCCAAAATTCATCATCACAACTCAGACTGGCTTCATAAAAGGGTAGATATATCCTTCAAAATTTGATCACAAGCTGAGAGGCCATGAATTGGGCCTAAATCTCAAACCAAAGAGTTGCAATGTTGCTCTTATATGTTGATAAGGCATATGACAAAGTTGAATGGGATTTTATACTCATTGGAAGCAGTTGGTTTTCTAGAAGCTTTTGCAATTGGTTCAGAGTTCTCATGAAAGATGTCAATGCTTAGGTGGAAGTTAATGGGTCCCTAACTAGTGAGATCCTATTGGAAAGATCAATCAAGCAAGGGTGTCCCCTTGCCCCTAACCTATTTGTGATTTTTGTTGATGTAATCTTCTATCTATTACGAGAGTGCTTGATTTCTCCCATGTAAAAGGAATCTCCCTTCCAAACAATGAAGAGCTCCTGAATCTACAATTTGTAGATGATACAACCATCTTCCTAGAGATAGATGAAAAAAATATGGAAGCTTTGATGGAAAAGTTGAGAATCTTTTGCCTTGCCTCGAGGGAAAGGATATCTAATTCTAAGTCCATCATGTTGTGTTGCTAGGATACCCCTCCAAATTGGTTGGGGAAGCTTGAAATATAGTGGGGAGGCCTTGACATGCAAGTGAGATACTTGGAAATCCCATTTTCTCTCAACCCATTCCTAAAGAACATGTGTCAATGTATAAAAGGTAAAATTGAAAGCAAGCTTGAAAAGTGGGATAAGCAGTACCTCACCTTGGCGGGAAGAAAGAAAGTTTGTCAAAAAAATTTGGCATCCTATAGTCTTTACTATTCTTCTATTTCAATTTTTAGTAGCTACCAAGTAAATGAGATCCAAAAAAGGATCAGGAAATTCTTGTGGTCAGATAGGAAAGAAAAGAGGAAGCAACATTCAGTCAAATGGGATTGGCATTGTATGGAAAAGGAAAGGGGTGGCCTGGGTTTGAAATATTTGAGAGCACATGGGATTGCCCTTGTTTTCAAATGGATTGTAAATTCCTTAGAAGGAAATGAGCCATGGAAGGTTCTCATAAGGAATAATATTTAGCTTGTTGTCCCCAGATAGGCCAAAGCTTGGAAGTCACTACCCTTTAGTGACCTTGTGGTAGGAACATTTTCAGTGGTACCGACATGATCTTGGGTTTTGAAAAGCCTCTAGAAGGCTTGGGAAATGGTAAATAACAGAATTAATAATCAAATGGTTATTGTAATACCAATTTTATTCAGGGGGAGAGATCCATTTGGTGGAATCTAAGGCATAAAGACAAGCCTCTAGCACTCTTGCAATGGTGTTCAACTAAGGGATGGGATGTTAAAGGTATAAGATGCTTTGATGACATTCTAGCTAATGGTGAGTTAAAGGATTGTGATACCCTTAGAAATGAATTTAGGTTGCCCCCATCTAATTTGAGATATTACTTCTTAATTAAAAAATCTTGTTACCCCTTCAACTACCCAGAATGTGCAATGACAACCTAGATTAGGTGAGCCAACTAAAGTGGGAAGATGACACCCCTCTCCATAAGATTAGATCCAAAGTTTTTAATAAATTCTTAACCAATAATAATGTTATCTTTGATTCTCTAAATCAGGTGTGGAACCTATATTTTTCTAATAAAATGTGGGAATCTATCTTTATGAAGAATTGGACTAGTTGTTTGGAGCCAAAGAAAGCTTGCTTTAAGTGGTTGTTGATTTTATAGAATTACCTTATAAGATTAACCATGATGACATTGATCTATGTAGCTTTTGTAGGAAACCTAAAATGGTTAAGCACATTTTTTTATTGTCTGTTTAACAAAGAGGTTTGGATTATGTTTTTCTTTAACTTGAATGGTTGGAATGGTAACATAAAATGGAAAGAAATCCTACTTGGTAGAGTAGATGGATTGAATAAAGAGTGTAATTTATTTTGGATTTTTCTTACTAATGAAATTCTATGGCACATCTGAACCAAAAGGAATGAGGAAAAATTGCAAGGGTGAAAAGAACACTTGTTGTGTTTTACAAAAAAACTCATGTTTTATAAAATTGTTGTGCATGTTACAATAACTATGGAGAGTTCAAAGCAAAAATTCATGAAGTTCCTATAGGATGGAGTGATACTAATGAACAATGGGCTTTGTAAAAAGAGGCAAGAATCCTAATTCTCAAGGGCATGGAAAAACTTTTGAAAAACTACAAGGTAATGGAAGAGCTATTAAGTAAGAACAAACAACACACAAGGAACCATAAGAACATTGATGCAGACTAGGGAATAGAAGTTGTATGTTCAAAGGAAGACCTATCAATCAGCCTTTCACCTTTTGGGAAACCTACCATGGGAGGACTTTGAAGACAATTGGGTTGAATGAAGCAAATACTGTATTCTCCTTTTTGTAAGGTTGAACTTTGTATCTATGTGAAAGGTTGAATTTTGTTGCTTCTATGCTTGGGACATAGAATAACAATCTTCACACTCTCTCATTCAAGGAAAACCCTAGAGATCTCAATCTAAGATATGAAAAGGAGAAATAGATCTTGCAATAGGGCTATCGTAGGGTATGATTATAGACTAAGGAGTGGTTCACCACCAAGCTAGGGCTTGAAAACATAAATGAAATAAAGGACCTAATTCTTAACCCTAATATGACGCAAGACTTCACTAAATGACCTAAAAATGCATGTAAATCAAAACAAAAAGTTGAGAGATGAAAGGTGTGCACCTAGAAACCTGAAGAATACTGGATGAAGGAATGAAATTTTAAAAAAACTAATTTTAGAACATGTTGGGACTCATACGCTAGTCTGGGCGATTTAGTCCCAGATTAGGGTTTCTAGGAAGAAACATGTTTTTGGCAGTGTAGATTTTAGATCTACAAAATCAGGAAATTGACCTATACTAGGACTCACATGCTAGAAGTGGCATATCAGTCCAATTAGGGTTTTATGGAAATTCAAGGTTTGATTCTACTCTTCTATGCCTACTTTATCCTTTCCACCTGATTTCTAGATCTAAATCTTCAATTTGCAGCCTATAGATGTTCACCAATGATCTTTAATGCAAGGTGACAACTTTAAACATTTTGAAAACTTTCTCCAAACTTTCTCTTCAATATGTCTTCAACCTAAATCTATAAATCACACACTAAAGAGAGGGAAAATGTTGTTTTGTTAGTAGAAAGGGGTTTGCCTTGGTCAAACCTCTTTTTGGTAATCAAACCTTGAAATGAAAGGAAATAGGAAAAGAGAATGATGAATGAACAAAATATGATGTTACTGTAGACACTTAAATTTGGACACTTAATTTATCCAAATTTATCCCCTTTCATCTAAACATCCCCTTATCTGCATTAATTAAGTAATATCACTATTATTTAATTAATCCCTCTAAAGTTTTTCTAATCCCTAAGGTATCTAGTTAAATAATTAAATACCTTCCCCCCCTTTCATTAAATGAATTAAATAAATATGTCATTTATTTAATTCCTCATATGTCACATCCTCCATCATTTTTATCTAATCCTAATCCATTTTCTAATCTCATCATTAGGGATGTGCACATGCCTAATCCTTGATTATGATGTGTCACATCCTCCAAATTTTGCAAGTTGGCCTCTAATCTCTCTTAGCCACCTAACCCTCCTTTAATCCTTCATTAGCTAGCCTAATCAACCTCTCAAGAAATTTTTAATTCCTTTCATCCTTCCAAGGAATATTAAATTCAATTTTCTCTTCCCCATGTGAGCTTTGACTTGTCACATCAAGTCACATGTGAAATCTAACCCTCTTCTAATCATAATTAATTTGTCTAATCAAGTACTTGCACAACCTTAATCACTTAATTGAGTCAACCCTATTAAATGTTCTCCTTTTGGACAAGGAATCTCCATTCCCCATGTGAATTTTTAATTCACATTTAATCCCCCAATGTATTTAAAGGAATTTTAAATTCCTTCTCTCATCCCCATGAGAATATTTGAAGAATTTTTAATTCCCCACTTGTCCTCTCCCCCACATGGGGACAAGTACCTCCTTTATGAGGAGATTTTTTCCCAATACCAAGGTATTTTGTACTCCCTCCATGTCATGTACTATCCTTCCACCTCATGTACACATCACCCTTTTTAAGCCATATTACATGCCACATGTCAAGATGTGAGGGCTTATGAGTTCTCAACTCACCTTGGCCCTACATCTTGATCTTGGTGGCTCAATCTTGACTGTCCATTTCCCTAGAGATTTCCAAAATCTCTATTAATACCCCTCTTTGCTCTCATTTTGGAGAGATCATGCATTGTAGCCAAACTCTTGCAAAAAAAAATTAGAATCCATACTTATCCATTTTTATGCTTGCACTCACTTGCATCCATTATGATATCATCATCTAGCTTGCATCTTGCCATCCAAGGAGCATACAACACCAAAGATCGAAGGGCCAACCAAAGGATCGATTCGACACAAGGTAAAAGGTTTCATTTGTTGTTTTTATATTGTGTTGAATCCAACTAGGCCAATCTTGAGGTGTAGGTTGTTTTTATTGTTATTTGCATTACTTTGTTTGCTGCTTGTTTTCTAGCACCTAGATTCGACTTATCATAGTTACAACTGACCAGACCCTAGCAATAAAGTGTTGTAAACATGTATGAAATGACTCCAAGGGATGTAGATCTTGACTCTTGTTTGAATGTGATAGATCTTGACTTGAATGCTATCTTGAATCATAAAATCCTACATCACAATTGTTAGCTAAAAAAAAATATGATGCATGAAGACTTTGACATGATGTTTGATGCTTGAATAATGCTCTAAAACACTTGATAATCAACCCTTGAAGACTCTTGAATTCTCTTGTAAACACTTGAATGATCTTGTGAACTCCAATTTTTATAATGCATGAATACTTGAAGGCTTAGGATGATCTCTTGAATGCTTAGGTGAAAATGAGTGAAAAAACTTGTATTTATACTTGTTTATGCTAATTTTCTTGAAATTGCAACACTACAAGCCAACATCAGATCTAGGAGGATAAAATCATGCTAAGAATTTGAATTAAATTTAATTTTGGGCCACATGGACTCATATGCCCAAGGTGGTGTATGAGTCCCATTAGGCATAAATTATGGGACCATTTTTAAAAATACTTAGAAAGGTGTGAAATCCAGATTGGGACCCAAAACCCTAGGTGGGGCTCATATGCCCAAGGTGGCATATGAATCCCAAATCACTAAATTTGGGCCACACAACCTAAAAGAACTTGAATTATGATTGGATGTTGATTTATGTTGAGATTATCCTCAAGAAGATGCATTAATTAAGGCTTGTGGATACAAAATAAGGCCAATTAAGGCATAAAGAGGTCCAATTATTTAATAAAACCCTAGAAAAGTGTGAAAGTGTGTTACAACACTTTACAAAACTCTAAATAAGGTATGATTAGGTTTATTTAGTTTACAAGGGCCCAAGACCTAATGTGGGTGTGTTAAACACATTACAACACTAAGTCAAGGCATCATTAAGCTCAATTTTACAAGGAGGGCCCAAACAAGTGTGAAAATGTCATCGACAACATTTTTTGACATTACATTTAGTGCCCACTTTAGTGAGAGGATGAACTTGCTTCAAACTCACACTAAAGTAGAGTAACTCGCTTCAAGAGGGGTCCAAGTACACTAATGCCAGTAAGATAGGATGATAACGATCAAGATCCCATCGAAAAGCAACATAAGCACAAAGGAACACACATGAAAATGATAGAAAGAGCATCATTAAGGCATAAGCATACACTTCCAAAGTTAAAGAGAAAAGAAAAACAAAACAAACAAGATAGGTGGATCAAGCTTCGACCATTTTTCTAGCACGATGTGGATCATATCTATACTATTTGTCCAAAAAATGCATGCTCACTCTAAGGCAACGAAACTTCAAGTCGTTCGCTGGGTGACTAATCCAAAGAAGTGAGACACATACACACATTTACGGTATGCACTCACACACACACAAGTGGCTATGGGAAAGTCATGCCTCAGATGGGCTTCCTATCCAACCATACCAAAGTTATACCTCCTGATAACTTTGATAAGGTGCCACACAATAATGAACTTCAAGCTTCATCAGACAAGCAAAGCTTCGTATGCTTGGAACTCATGAACAAACAAGATGGCTCTATAGACATGCAAGCTTTATTATGCAAGGTGGCCATATAACCGAAATTGTAAATGAAAAAATAATGTAAATAGCATTGAAAGGAGTCTTGCTTAGTTCATGTAAGGTCTTTAACTTAGGGAACATTGTGCCTAATGTCTCCAAGAGAGGACCAATCAAAGAATAGAAGATTCACAACTTAAGGGATGTAGCGTGTCTCATCAATCCACTAAGAGGAATATAATATGCTAAGATAAATCATGCTCTTGAAGGACATCGCAACTAATGTCATCCACAAAGCAAAAGAAGCATCGCGTAAAGTAAGAAGACTACACCATGAAACATGAAATTCAAAAGAATAATGTCAATGTATGCTTCCACTTTAAAGAAATTGCTAAACACCATGTTGTGAGCAATTACTTTAAAGTAGTAAATAATAAATGCTAATAATAAAGAAGACATGAGAGCCAACTTGAAAATCCCTATGCCAATTCATATGTTTCTGAACTGATTTAAGGATCTATGACATTTGCTTTGAATGCTTACATTAACAATTACAACCCAAAAGCGCTTAATTATAATTAATCACACAAACAAAATTTAAATAATGAAATTACAAATTAATTAAAGAAAGAACGGAATGAGAGATAAAGAGAGTGCAAATGAAGATTGATAACGGAGTTCATCATTTAGAACAACTACATCTTCGGGCCCCCCTCTCCAATTGAGTGGACTAATCCAATTATTCCTCTAGAAATTTAGTTGCATTCATCGGTAGAACCTCCCCTTGGTTTACAAGGAAATCTACAAATGCACTTCCAAAGTGCATGGAAACAAGCTTCTCCAAAAGCATAGAAATACAATAATTTCTCCAAGGAAAATAATCTCTCACACTTGAAAAATTCTTACAAAATTACTTGACTTCTCTCACCTTTATCACCTCCTTTTATAGCCCAAAATTAACAAAATTGGTGTAAAACCAGTTAACTACCCAATCTCCCTTACATAGTGCAAATTTTCAAAAATATCCCCCCTTTCACAACTCTCGGAGGGATAATATTCCTCAAGATATTTTTTTTTCAATTGAATGGCTCTAAAGTGTCTGCAATTAGCGATGTGTGTGCCTCTCTGATTACATGTGCTTGTTCATTCTTCAGAACGCATAATTTTCCTAAGTGATACAAGAGTTTATCATGCACATAGTAATCCTTTTCTTCTACTTGTTTTCCTTGGATTAGAGCTGCATAGATATCCTTAAAATTTATGTTAGTAGCATATTGTTCTTCAAAACTTTCCTAAATCATAGAACTATTTTTAAGGATTATCAAATCATTAGAAACTAGAGGTCTAGAAAGCATATATGCTACTTTGTTATGGGATGCTTTCTTACACTTAATGACTAAGTGAAACTACTGTAAGAATCCCATCCACCAAAAATTCCTACTTTGTTGTAGCTTAGTTTGTGAATGCAGATATTGCAATGGTTGATGATCAGTATGGATTATTGTTTCCTTACCCATTATATAATGTTTCAATTTCTTAACACTCTATACTAAAGTGTAAAGTTCTTTATCATAAGTTGGATAATTACTTACTGCACAAGAAAAAGTTTCAAAGTGGTAATAGATCAGCTTACCTCCTTGTGTCAATACTACTCCCATGGTGAATCCACTCGCATCTGTTGCAATCTCAAATGGTTGGTGCAAATCTGGTAGAGTCAAGACTGGTGCGGTGCTTAACTTTTCCTTTACTGTGTGAAAGGCATTCTGTTGTGGTCCTCCCCATTGAAAAGTTATCTCTATACTTTTTAATGCATGCAACGGTGATGCGATGAAGGAGAATTTTGCAATAAACTTCCTCCAATACTGGATAGCACCCAAAAAACTCCTGACTTCAGTTACAGTACTTGGCTTAGGCCAGTTTTCAATTGTCTCGGCCTTCGCAGGGTCAACTTTCAATTGACCATTCCCTACGATATAACCTAAGTACACAAGAGATGTCTTTGCAAACTCACATTTAGACATCTTTACATAGAGTTTTTCTTTTCTTAGTACATCAAAAACTTTTTTAACATGACTTACATGGTCTTCCCAAGACTTGCTAAAAACTAGGATATCATCAAGATACACAATAACAAAATCATCAATGTAAGGATGGAAGATGTCATTCATGACTCGCATGAATGTGGCAGCTACATTAGTAAGCCCGAAGGGCATAACCAGCTATTCATAAAGTCCCTATTTTGTCTTGAAAGCAGTTTTCCAAATATCATCCTCTACAATTCTAATATGATGATAACCACTTCACAAATCTAATTTAGAGAGATAAATTGCATGCTTAAGCTGATCAAGAAAGTCATCAATTCTAGGAAGCAGATACCTATTTTTTATGGTGATTTTTTTCAATGCCCTGAATTCAATGCACATCCTCCATGTTCCATCTTTCTTTGGAACCAAAATGATCAAAGAACCACAAGGTGATGTGCTTGGACAAATCACTCCTCTTTCGACGAGCTCCTGAACTTGCTTTTTGATTTCTTCATTTTGCATGACAGACAAATGGTACATGCCAATATTAGGTAGTGGTGCATCCTGTTGCAATTGTATTTCATGTTGAATATCTCTTTTAGGAGGCAATCCTTTTGGTTCCTAAAACAAGTCATCATAAGCGGAAACAACTTTGACCAATTTAGCCTTATGCTTAGGATCACTTCCTTTAAACACCTCAGATGTTTCATCTTCTTTGGCCTTAACAAGCATTAACACAAAGTTTTTACTAGAGTTCACTAATCTTTTCATCTGACCAGCATTAACTAATAGAAGACTAGTTTTGACTTTGTGTGCACAACAAAATATTCAATCCCATCCTTAAATAGGTGATACTTGTTTTCCTCCCTAAAGAAGATAGCTTTACGGTCGTACAAATATGGACTTCCTAACACAAGTCCACAAATATCTAAAGGTACAACATCTGCTACAACCTCATCTTTAAAGTTTGCAATGATTGCAAAACTAAGCTTACATTGTTTCGTGACTTGTAATTGTGCATCATTACAAACCCATCCCAAAGGGTATGGCTTTGGATGAGGAGTTGTATTCAGATTTAGCTTTTTAACAACTTCTTCAGATATGAGATTAACTTGTGAACCTGTGTCAAATAAATTATCAACCTTAGTGTGTTTAGTTATCACATGGATATAAAATAGTTCATTCCTCTGCTTATCTACTTTAGGTTGCTTACTTGTACTTGCAAAAATACTTGATTTAGATGCAAGAGATATACCTTTGTTTTTACCTTGAATCCCAGTGACGGTTATCTTCGTCTCATCCCCAGAATCATATCTAAGATCCTATTGTGTTACAACAACTGTCTTTTGCTTCCCTTTGTTTCCACTGTACCTCTTTGGCCTAAGTTCTAGATGTAGTTTCCAGCACTTAGAATCTTCATGTCCTTCTTTCTTACAATGAAAATAGGTGGGTTTTTCACCCTCTTTCTTTACCATGGCTATTTTTTTCCTTTCCATTATCATTACCCTTAGGTTTCCCCTCAAACTTAGATGGTTTCTTTGAGAAATTATCACTAAAAGTGTTCTTACCTCTTGACTCTAAATGAGTGGCTTGGACTAACACTTCATCCAAATTATTAGGACTCAACATTAGAATAGTATGTCTTAGGTAAGAATGCAAACCACCTATGTACTTGAGTAATGTATCTTGAGTATACAATGGAACATTTAAAGAAATAGCCCATTTTCTAAACTCGTGAGTGTAATATTGTATAGACTGACCCTTACCTTGCCTAAAGGTTTTCCAATTCATGGTTAATTGTTGCATATAACCTAAAGGATAAAACTATTTTTTAAGGGCAACAATAAATCCCATCCAAGTCATATTGACCTTACCATGGAAAGTAATTTCCTCTCGAGTCCTACTCTCCCACCAAGTGAGAGTTGTACCTCCCAACTGGAGAGTGGCTAACTGGATCATAGAAGCATCTTCTGTGAGGCCTTGAATCCTACAATACACTTCTACCTACTGGATCCAATCATCTAACTTTTTAGCATTTAACTCACCGCAATACTTAGGCAATTCAAATTTGACATCAAGTTTAATAATAGGCTTAGACTTGCTTTTGAAAGGATTAACAGTAGTATAAGAGGAAGAAGAAGAAGGGGAAGATGGAGAAGAAGAGGAAGATGGAGGAGATTGAGCTTCTAGATCTTTTCCTCCTTTGTCCTTTCGATCTTCCTTCTTTTCTTGCTTGAATGAATCTCCCTTTTCGCGCTTCTTCTTTTCCACATACAACTCTTCCACCATAGCCTTCATTTCAAGGAAGACTCACTAGAAAGACTTAGCATCAATCTCTTGCCCAGTGCTTTTCCCAACTTTAGTTTCATCCAGTGTTGGCAAAGTCCTTCATTTACCGATCTCAGGATTGTATTCTTCAAGTTTTCCCTTGCCTTGTTGAAGCTTCGAGCGTGTAAGCATTCAAATCTACAATACTAGTAAAAACACAGCTCTGATACCAATTTGATATAATTTAAGGATCTATGACATTTGCTTTGAATGCTTACATTAACAATTACAACCCAAAAGTGCTTAATTATAATTAAACACACAAACGGAATTTAAATAACAAAATTACAAAGTAATTAAAGAAAGAACAGAATGAGAGATAAAGAGAGTGCAAAAGAAGATTGATAACAAAGTTCATCATTTAGAATGACTACGTCTTTGTCAGCAGAACCTCCCCTTGGTTTACAAGGAAATCTACAAATGCACTTCCAAAGTGTGTGGAAACAAGCTTCTCCAAAAGTACAGAAATACAATAATTTCTCCAAGGAAAACAATCTCTCACACTTGCAAAATTCTTCCAAAATTACTTGGCTTCTCTAACCTTCCTCACCTCCTTTTATAGCCCAAAATTACTGTTGTCACCTAGAATTGCACCCTATGCAAATTTTTACAAAAACTAAGCATCCTAGAGCAACATGGGATCATCTCAAGGCTGTGGGTCGCCTATAGATGAAATAAACCTTCAGAGAAGATCAGATTCCTTTGGGTATCACCTAAACTATTGTTTTTTTGAGAGGAAAGAGGGAAGGGATGCATAAAATGGAGAACTACACTAGGGTGATACACCGAACTGATAAGAAATCATGAAATGAACACAGGAAGAACATACACTTGAAGGCCTAATTGCTATTCTCATAGCAACTTCTTTTAGAATTAATGCTTTAGTCCTAACAATTTTGGCCCACATGCACATCTCAGGAAGGAAATATTAATCTCACAGCTCTAAGATATGAATACAGAATTATAAAACACAGTTAAAGACTTGCATTGCTCAGAAGAAAGATACATAAATGAGAATTAATACAAATATGAACACAAACTTCCAAGGTAAACTCTATGTTGTATTCAGGATTTCAGTTGAGTTATAGAAAAACATACAATGATTGAGAAAGGATTGATTAAAAAATCACTAACTCTTCGGAGTGTGTCATCAGAACTATTTACAAAAAGGCAAAAAATGCCTTATATACAAACTAATATCGGCCCATTAGGGCTGACAAAATATTTGGCCCAGAAAGATCTACCCTCAGATCTTTCAGATGAAGTTAATGTTGAATCCTACATGTCCCAACTCTGTGTTTCGGTGAAGAGTTACCCTCGTAGGAGCCTTCTAATATTTTACAGCTACCGCATTCATTTGATCCTTCGTGTTCGGTTGAGCTACTTCGATTGTACCTTGAATGCTCTGGGCTTGCAACAGATACACGTCACCCTTCATCTTGTTGATGTTCTTTAGATTGCCACAGTTGACCCTCAGACCTCTCTGATTGGCTGAGTAAATTCCACGCAGCCTCTTTGGTTGGTCAAAACTCTGCGAAACACTGAAAGTGTCTCACCGATGCGATTATGCCCTTCCGAAGCTATCGACATAACATGGAGCTATCGGCAAGAGCTTATGGTGAGCTCATTTCATTTACCCTGAGCTTGCTTTTCTCCTCCGAGCTCGAGCTCCTTCGACAAGACACTGGAGTCGGGATGACATCTTAAAGAGGCTTGTCATTTTTCTGATGCTCTTCTTTCGCTGAGACCTTGTCCAGTCGGGAAGAGCTCATGGCAACTTAATTTGTTATGTCGAAGGCTCGTCGTTTTGGGGAGACCTCACATAGTTGCCAAGACATCTCGACAAATGCCCTTAGTCGTGCCGAGGGCCCTTTCTCTTTTATGTCGGGGAGACTTTTCCTGTTGGCCAGACCTTGTGGCGATAGCCTCCATCCTGCCCGGTGATGTGTTTGCTTTCCCATGGTGTTGGCATATCCTCCTTATCTTGGCAAAATATTTCACTGAGACCCATGCTTTATCTTGCTGATGAGTCCATCTGTTTTCCATCACTGTGATGTTATCGGCAAGACATCATATAGAATGCACCTTGTTTTTCAAAAAGACCTCAACTACTCTCAGGTCGCTGAGACATTATGTATTTCCCACCGATGAGTCTACCTGTCCCAAGTGAGTCACTATAGCTTCCATCCATCGGGGAGACCTCTTATAGACTGCATTTTCTACACCGAAAGCTTAATGCATTCTAAGTCATCATGACAAGGTGATTGTTATGCCGACAAGGATCCCTCATTATTTTTCGTCGGTGAGGCCGAAGGTCACTTACTGAGACCTTACAGCAATCACCCCAACCTATACCAATGAACACACCCAGTGCCGAGGCTTCTTTATCTTCTATCAACAAAACCTTGGCCTATCGGCTAGACCCTATGTCAAGCACACTAATCTTCCTAAACTCACATCTTTCGGCAAAACCCCTGCTGAAATCATAACCCTACACCAAGAGCTCTTCATTCTTCAGTAGAACCTCACACCTTCGCTGAGACAACATGGTGAAACCCCCCTCATCTTGGCGAGCTTGAACCACTTCAGCAAGACTCTTTTTCATTTTGGAGGCCCCTCTATTCGGTGAGACTCTTGCCGATCTTACCTTGTATGTTGCCAGGACTTCTTGATAAAGCACTGTCAGCAAGACCCCACCTTATCGCCGCGACATTTCGGCAAACACTTTGTTATGCTGAAGGATCTTTAAGTCGGGGGGACATCCTCTTATCGCTGGGATGTCTCTCTGAATGTTGTTTGTTATGCCGAAAGACTTGTTTTACGACAAGCTCTCTTTCCTATTGGCGAGACACCGGCCGTTCGCTGGGACCCTTTATCGAGAGTCGGAAGTTACCCCAAAGCCCTTGGTCGCCATGAGTCTCCCTGAATTCATGATTGAATGGCCTATCAGCCAGAGAAATCCATGTGATAGGAGGTCACGCCGAGGCCTCAATGTTATAGTGATAGGCTCTGCAGCTTCGTTCGACAGGACAGAAACTGGGTCACAGCGACCTGTTCAAATCAAACAGTATCAAGCAGCTAGTCGACCAGACAATGAAGATGTCACGCCGACCTCTAATGGAGGCTGAGGGTAGAATATTGAGGCATTCTTTCAACAGATCAAGCCTCTAACTAAAATCCCTATGAAATGTCATCAGATGCATGAAGTAACCCTCAATGGAAACATCCATCTGGCCCTTATGAACATCTACAAAATAGATGTCTTGCCTAATTGAGCCTGTGGGTGAAAAATTAGGTAACATTTTTGGTGACCTTTGCTGGATGTTTGCTTGCTAAACATGAAGACCAGTAGCATAGGCCTATCCATTGGGCATGGAGTCATTGGGACAACTCAAAAAAGATCAAGAGTAGCCCTATACATGGTTGTAACTCATCTTGAGACTTACTAGAGCACTGGGAAACTTATTGAAAACAATAAAAGCTAAAATAAACCATTTACATGTGTTGAAACAACACTTAGGGAAATACAAAGCAACTAAACCTATCCTATACTAACCAAGAAGAAATTGGTCAGACAAACCCATTGACAGGTTGAGTAAAATAACTACCCTTTCTACTCAATATGCCATGGATCTCAAGCTTAATGGCAGCTGAATAGGGATGGTATACTAAAAAAAGTTCAACAAGATGATGCTTTGTCCTTGAAAGAGGTGAATGAATTCACTTACTTCACTAGATAGACCATACGCATTGTCACCCAAAGGAGGACAAGTGAGCTGAACATAATCTTGTTTGGCTATTAGTGCACGTTGGATATCTTCTTTTGGTGTACTTTCATATATGGGTGCCTCATTGGACTCCCTCCGGGTTAAGTATCTGATTGGACAACCTCTGATAAGGGAAAAGTTTGAACCTTCCTTGTTGGCCTCTTGTTGATCTTTAAAGACCTCATTCTTTCTTTGGAAAGATGTTGATTGGTGGTAACATGCAGGTTGTTCATTGGCTGCTACATTTTGGTCTTTTCAATCAATTGTTCTGTCTTTCAGCTCTGCAATAAAAAGGGAGTCTTGCTTCTTTGCATCATATATAACAGTCTCTAAAAAGAAACCATTAACATTTTTTATGGTTGGATCTTCTTGACTAAGAAGCTGATATCCCTATTGGATAACTGAAAACAAATCTTCAAACTATGGCTCCCTATGCTCTTTGTTCATGGTAGAATACACCTCCTCCTCAACAAAGTGGGGGGGTTCATCTAATAAGTTCACAGGTTGCAAGGCATTATCTTCAACAACCTCTTCAATAGTCTCATCAACTTGAATGGGTTGATCACATGCTTCCCTTTCATATGGAACTAGCTCATCATCTATGTTGGAGCAAAAAGCCTCTATGATATCATCTAATTCATAATTTTGCATTAAATCTAGATGAATATTATCACTTAGTTGCTCCATACTAGGCATAGATGCTATCATGCATGTGAGATCCTAATCTTCATCGACAAATTGAGGAAGCTCATTGAACAAGTCAGCAATATACTCTAGGTGTTCCAAATCAACTGGTAAAACAGGAGCCTGCATGCTCTCTTCCGCTTGCTCAATATAACCAGGTAGTTGATCAAGTAAAGAAGTGAATTGCTCTTCTTTATGTGGCTCCTCTTCCCATGAAGCTTGGGTATCCTCTACCTACAAGTGAAGATCTTCAACTATCTGTTGTCCTAGCTCCTACCTCTCCTCCTGCTTGAGATTTTCTTGTTGTAGTCAGTAACATTCCACAGCTAAATGCATTAAATTTACTTTGCTAATTCTCTCCTTGAGGAGTAAGTCATCTAGATTTATGGGTTGCTCTTAAGGGATGATTGACTGATCCTGTTCAGGTACTACATTCTCTTGCATCGAATTGAATCCCTTAAAGCTTGGAATTTCAAACTGAGAAGACTTACTAGGGGAGTTAAGAGGTTGACTTTGCCTAAAGCTGGCAATCTTGTACTTGGGAACCTCCTATCCAGAAAATTTTAACCTCATTTCTACCTCTTTTACAGCTAGTTGTTGGGCAAGGTTCTCTTCAAATTGCTTCCTTTGTAGCCCCTCCATTATTTGGTGCTGATAATCAGAGTAAGCTCGAGTATTTTTCACCTTAGTAGAGAGCAGCTTCATTTGTTCTTCCTTAGCAGCTATTTCCTGCTCAAGGCCTTCCTCGAAATGGACTCTTTTTGCCATTCTTTCTTCATCATGAAAGTAGACTTGCTCAACCATTCCTTATTGTTGCATAATGGTACCTTGTTGCATCTTGATATCAACCAACATCTTAGATAGACATGCAAGCACCATACTAATATCATTAATCTTCATATTGTGAAGACCTTGACTGAGATCCCACAATGTATGGTCAATTTATTGGAGCAAGTCCAATACACTCTGATATGGATGTGTAGGAGCAACATACTCATGATAGGGAGGGAAATATTAAGCATCTTCATGAATATTTGACATCTTTTTAATCAAAAAGTTGGAAAATTAGAATTAACAGATTATTTTGAGACATACTAACACTTGTGCCCGTGAAACCAGAATATTTAAGCTCGGAGTTTCCAAGTGTTGTTCAAATTGCCTCCAAAGGCTAAATGATACTGAGGTAGACACCAAATTCCTCAGTACGCTGAATTTCTCAATGATGCACTAGTATGTAGAGTCGCCATGATATGTTGATATTAACCTCCGAAAGGTCTGAATCCTACCGGTTGCATATCAAAAACCAATAATAGATATGTAATTCTTAAACTGCCTGCTCGACAGTCCCACCGAGTGTGCCAGAAATTGTTGTCACCTAGAATTGCACCCTGTGCAAAGTTTTACAAAAATTGAGCATTCTAGAGCAACATGGGATCATCTCAAGGATGTGGGTCACCTATAGCTAAAATGAACCTCTGGAGAAGGCCAGCTTCCTTTGGGTATCACCTAAACTATTGTTTCTTTGAGAGGAAAGAGGGAAGGGATGCATAAAATGGAGAACTACACTATGGTGATACACTGAACTGATAAGAAATCATGAAATGAACACAGGAAGAACATAGACTTGAAGGCCTAATTTGTATTCTCAGAGTAACTTCTTTCAGACTTAATGCTTTAGTCCTAACAGGTTTGGCCCACATGCACATCTCAGGAAGGAAAGATTAATCTCATAGCTCTAAGATATGAATACAGAATTACAAAACACAGTTAAAGAATTGCATTGCTTAGAAGAAAGATACAAAAATGAGAATCAATACAAATATGAACACAAACTTCCAAGGTAAACTGTGTTGTATTCAGGATTTTAGTTGAGTTACAAAAAAACATATATTGATTGAGAAAAGATTGAATAAAAAATCACTAACTCTTCAGAGTGTGTCATCAGAACTATTTACAAAAAGGCAAAAAATGCCTTATATACAGACTGATATCGGCCCATTAGGGCTTACAAAATATTAGGCCCAGAAAGATCTACCCTAAGATCTTTCAGATGAAGTTAATGTTGAATCATGCGTGTCCCTGTTGTGTGTGTCGGTGAAGAGTTACCCTCGTAGGAGCCTTCTGATATTTTGCAGCTACTGCATTCATTTGATCCATCATGTCTGGTTGAGCTACTTCGACTACACCTTGAATGCTTTGAGCCTGCAATAGATACACATCACCCTTCATCATGTTGATGTTCTTTAGATTGCCACGGTTGACCCTCAGACCTCTCTGATTGGCTAAGTGAATTCCACGTAGCCTCTTTGGTCGATCAAAACTCCTTTGATCAGAATCGCATCTCGGTGAGACACTAAAAGTGTCTCACCAATGCGATTATGCCCTTCCAAAGCTATCAGCATAACATGGAGCTATCGGCTAGAGCTTATGGCGAGCTCATTTCATTTACCCTGAGCTTGCTTTTCTCCTCTATGCTCGAGCTCCTTTGGCAAGACATTGGAGTCGAGATGACATCTTAGAGAGGCTTGTCATTTTGCCGATGCTCTTCTTTCACTGAGACCTTGGCCGGTCAGGAAGAGCTCATGGCAACTTCATTTGTTATGCCGAAGGCCTGTCATTTCGAGGAGACCTCACATAGTCACCGAGACATCTCAGCGAATGCCCTTAGTCATGTCGAGGGCCCTTTCTCTTTTGCATCAGGGAGATTTTTCTTGTTAGCAAGACCTTGTGGCGATAGCCTCCATCCTACACGGTGATGTGTTTTCTTTCCCATGGTGTTGGCATATCCTCCTTATCTCGGATAAATATTTTTTCGAGACCCATGCTTTATCTTGCCGACGAGTCCATCCGTTTTCCATCGCTGTGACATTCCACTATCAGTAAGACATCATATAGAATGCACCCTATTATTTAGAAATACATCAACTACTCTCGGGTCGCTGAGACATTATGTATTTCCCACCGATGAGTCTACCTGTCCCAATTGTGTCGATGTAGCTTCCATCCATCAGGGAGACCTCTTATAGACTACATTTGCTACACCAAAAGCTTAATGCATTCTAAGTCGTCGTGACAAGGCGATTGTTATGCCGACAAGGATCCCTCATTATTTTTCGTCGGTGAGGCCGAAGGTCACTTACCGAGACCTTATGGCAATCGCCCCAACCTATACCGATGAGCACACCCAGTGTCGAGGCTTCTCTATCTTCTATCGGTGAAACCTTGGCCTATCGGCCAAACCCTGTGCCGAGCACACTAATCTTCCTAAACTCACATCTTTCGGCCAGACCCCTACTAAAGTCATAACCCTACACCGAGAGCTCTTCATTCTTCAATAGAACCTCACACCTTCACCGAGACAACATGGCGACACCTCCCTCATCTTGGCGAGCTCAAACCACTTCAGCAAGACTCTTTTTCATTTTGGAGGCCCCTCTATTCGGTGAGACTCTTGCTGATCTTACCTTGTATGTCGCCAGGACTTCTTGATAAAGCACTGTTGGCGAGACCCCACCTTATTGTCGAGACATTTCGGTGAACACTTTGTTACGTCGAAGGATCTTTAAGTCGGGGGGACATCCTATTATTGCCGGGATGTCTCTCTGAATGTTGTTTGTTATGCCGAAAGACTTGTTTTATGGCAAGCTCTCTTTCCTGTCGGTGAGACACCGGTCATTCATTGGGACCCTTTATCGAGCACCGGAAGTTACCTCGAAGCCCTTGGTCACCATGAGTCTCCCTGAGTTCATGATTGAATGGCCTATCGACCAGAGAAATCCATGCGATAGGAGGTCACGTCGAGGCCTCAATGTTATAACGATAGGCTCTTCAGCTTCATTCAACATGACAGAAACTGGGTCACAGTGACCTATTCAAATCAGACAGTATCAAGTAGCCAGTCGGCCAGACAATGAAGATGTCACACTGACCTGGCTCTAATGGAGGCTGAGGGTAGAATATTGAGGCATGCTTTCAACAGAGCAGGCCTTTGACTGAAATCCCTGTGAAATGTCATCAGATGCATGAAGTAACCCTCAATGGAAACATCCATCTGACCCTTATGAACATCTGCAAAATAGATGTCTTTCCTGATTGAGCCTACGGGTGAAAAATTAGGTAACAATTACCAAAATTGTTGTAAAATCAATTAACTACCCAATCTCCCTTACATAGTGCAAATTTTCAAAAATATCCCCCTTTTCACAACTCCCGGAAGGATAATATTCCTCAAGATATATTTTTTTCAATTGAACGGCTCTAAGGGGTCTATTCCCTATTAAATTGGGATAATCAATTATATAATGTTTTACGAATAAGCTTTGCCCCTTTAGATTAGGAATAATATTCCTAATATCATTATTTTAGGCTTAAGAGGTTTTAATTGTTTTACCAAGTAAATCCCACTTTTTCCTCCCTAAAAATATGCCCTAAGTAAGCATATGTGGGAGTTAGGAGTGGGTTTTATTTTCTTTATTTTAAAGCTTATTTTAAGCCTTGTTTTAAGGTGCACCTCCTAGTTTTAAGCCTTGGCAAGAGTGGTGAGGAATATTTGATTTAAATATATATATATATTCCCCACAACAACCCCCCTTTTTTCTTTTTCTTTTTTTTAAATTATTTTTTGTTATTATTATTATTTTTATAAAAAAACAATAATATTGTCATTTGGAGGGATGAGGTGATGTCGTGTGTCAAGGGCTAATTGGTCGTTGAGTTGTCTGGGCACTGATGTCATCATGCAACTTTGACCCAATCTTTGACCTTCAATAACTTTGCCATATAGACTCCTTTTTTTGTGAAACGAACTCCACCAGAATCGTGATGAAGAGCACTACGCAATGGTGTTGAATTTGACTAGTTTTGATGACTTTGATTTTTTCCCTTTTTTTGGCCTGGTTCTGAGAGTTGACCAAAGGTTTGACCATATATATCTTGAGCGCAGAGACTCTGATTGACTCCGTTCAAGTTGCGTTGGAGTCAGGGTCTCGAGCACTTTCTGATGATGCCAAAACTGGAGAAAAATGGAGAATTTCAAAATTGACGAAAAATCCTCCATATCAGTTTCCAAGTAAAGCTACGTCATGCAAAAGACAAGAGAGGGGCTGCCCCTAAAAATGAAACTCCAAACACACATAAGGGATCTATGGATTTGGGGTCAGTATGTTCTTGCTACAATGTTTTTAGAGAGCTCGAAACTATCATCATTCCCTAAATACTCGTAGAACTGGAAGAATGACACAAAGAGAGCGAAAAAAAAGAAAAACTTTTTGGGTCAACATGGAAGAAACATGAATGTCTCAACACCTTACATCATCCCCAAAAGGAAAAAACACAAGACAAAGAAAAGATAAAGGAAAATCTTTTGGGTCAACATGGAAGAGACATGAATGTCTCGACACCTTGTGTCATCCCCAGAAGGAAAAACACAAGACAAAGAAAAGATAAAGGAAAGGATAAAAGATTTATGACATGGAGAAGAATGAAGGTACAAATAGAATGCCACAAAGAGAGAGAGATACATCAAATAGAATAGTACGGGGGGATCACACTACGCACATGCAATCACACAAAAAGAAAAGAAATAACGCAAAGGACTAGTAAGGCACATGCGAGTCAACCTATGAGCAGGTCATCCACATCCCAATCGTGTTCATCATATATAGAAGGTAGACAACTAGCCAAAGGGATAATAGCAAGTGTCAAACTAGGGCCATTACCAAGTTCAACACTCTTCATAGGAGAATTATCGTTTAAGCTCATGGAAGAGGAAAACAATGTATTCAATTCATTATGCACTTGTTCATGAATCTTTGCAATCTCATCATTGTCATGTAAATTAATCACAACAGGAGGTCGAATGATAATGTCCAAAGAAGGGTTTATCTCTAGTTGCAATTTTTGTATAGGATCGTTTTGTTTCAACAAAGGGGGAGACTCGTCATGCATTGCTTCAGTCAAGTTTGGATTTTGATTTTCTTTGTTGTTTTCTTCATTTAACTTTCGAGCAAGAGCACGACATCTACACATACGCTCCCTAGCACCTTTTTTTCTTTTAGTTTGGTTTCAAGTTGGGTTTGTGTAGGAGCGGGTTGATCAACCATAGGTTTCTTTTCTTCCTTAAGGGGAGGAATGGAAGAAGCCATGGAAGATTGTTCAACCACTTTTTCTTTAACTTTGTAAACTTTTTCTATTCTAGGAGGTGTGACAGGATTGTTTTTGTTGTCTCTCGGTCTTTTATAGGAAATAAGCAAAGGTTTTGTCTTAGATTGATCTTGGTTGTTTGGAATGTCTTCTGGTTCAATCATGGTTTCATTAAGGATGGTAGGCTCGGTGGTGGGTGGAGGCATGTTTCAGAGGTATAATTTCGCTATG
This sequence comes from Sequoia sempervirens, assembly GCA_007258455.2. Taxonomy (NCBI): domain Eukaryota; kingdom Viridiplantae; phylum Streptophyta; class Pinopsida; order Cupressales; family Cupressaceae; genus Sequoia; species Sequoia sempervirens. The sequence continues at coordinate 69,893 of VDFB02379470.1, read as the reverse complement.
CATTTTTCCTTAAATTTTTGGTAGGATTTGAAAAAGAAGTTCTCACAAGGTTTAATAGGTTCCATAGGCTCAGGCTAGAAGAAATCTAAGGAAAAGTTTCCACGGGAAGACAAAGGGTTAAAGACACTATGATGCATAGTGAATATTTCATTATCAAAGGAAAAATTTAAGCATTTATGCACAACCGATAGAACCGCTCCCATGGAGCGTAGCCATGGGTGACCAAGCCTCACACGAAATTGATCTGACATCGATATGATGGAGAATGAGACATCTATTGTTTTCGTTCCTACTTGTAAAGGTAAGGTGATCGATCCCATCATAGGACAAGAGAAACCATTATGTGTCTTAATCCATGCTTTTGGTTTGTCATATATTTCTTGATAAAGATCATGTAGAAGTAAGAATTCCTTGATGATCACATTCTCTCCACAGACGGGGTCTATTAATATTCCATTAGTGGGCCTATCATAGATTTAGTCGGCTATGTAAAGAGGACCATCGGGTGCATGTTTAAGTATATCTTTAGAGGAGAAATAAATTTCAAGAGGATTTTTAGTTCACCCCTTACGATGTTGAGTTTTGAATAATGCAACCAAACCATTAATAGGATTTTGTTCTTATTGATTAGTATCCATAGGACTTTATTGAATTGTATCTATGTTCTCATCATCCGTGTCAACATTCATCACATCAGTCTTTGAAGTTTCACTAGCTTTGACAAATGAAATATTATGTTTTGGCATGGGCTTGGTAAAGATTTGCAAGTTTTAGATAGGAGGGGAAACAAACTTATTTCCTTGATCATTAACACCTCCAATGGAAAGCCAACTGGAATCAATGAGGTCTTGCATAAGATCTTTAAGATGCTTACAATGTTCTATATCATATCCATTTTTTCAGTGATAATGGCAATAAGCATTTGATCTAAAGTTTGAAGGTAGAGGCTTATTAGGATTAGGTGTTTTAACGGGAGGCAAGGTAATCATTTGTTGTTCTAAAAGTTGTGATATTGTGTTATGAAGGGTATCGAGTAGGGAAGTGAATTGTCATTTCGGGTCCCCATAGTTAAAGGGTATCGTTGCTTTTACGACAACTACTAGGGTATTGGTATTTTGACTTGTTTGTTGAGGGGGTTTAAGTTTAAGGAAGCCTTTATTCTATTTTCTAAAAGGTTGGTAATTGTTTTGGTTTGTGGACTCGGACTTCTTAGTTTGGCTAGAGGTGGATTTTGCATCACGACTACTAACTGAGTTTTGATAATCATAGAGGGAAGTACATAAGTGCATGAAGGAGGGGAATTTCATCATGGTAAGCTCATATTGTATCTTACATTGTAAATTATCTATGAACATATTTTGAAGGTGAGGATCGGGAACCTTTACATCGATTTGGGAATAAAGCGATTGATAGTGTGAAATAAAGTTAGTAATCTTTTCTTCTTCTTTTTGCTTACATCTCATCAAATTGGCCAAGGTTGTCTTAGGAGTCATATGCACTTGGAAATGCCTCAACAAGTTCATTGAATGAATGAATTGAGTTGTTCGGTAATGAAGAAAACCATTCTAGGGAAGTAACCTTCAAGGACCTAGGGAAAAGTTTAGCCAAGAGTTTGTCATCAAGAACAAATTCACTGCATAAAGCCGTGTAATCAGAAACATGGTTAGAAGGATATCATTTCCCCCTGTATTTCTCAAATCTAGGCACCTCTACACCTTGTGGCATTGGTGTTCACAATATCTTCAAGGACAAGGGAATACTTTTGACATAATATGTAGGTGGGCCATTTTGATTTTGGTTGATAGTGGAAAATTGTTTTTGAAGGGATGAAATGGTTTGGAAAAGTTGATTTATGAGAGGGTCATTGCTTGTGTTGTGAGATGGAGGTGAAAATGGTGGAGGTGTGTATGTGTTCAAAGGACAAGTGAATGGAATGCTTATATGTGGTAAAGTGGTAGGAGATATGACATGCAATGCCACAAAGGTACTAGGGATGTGTTGTGCAGTTTTGCACACACGCCCCACTGAAAGTAGGGGCCCTCTTTTCGCTCTGGCTTTTGGTGTGTTTTGGCCCCTTAATTTTACTAATTTCATTGTCTTTGGGGGTCCTTAGATGTTCATCTTGCTTGCCCAAGTGATTTCCCCCAGGTTGCACTTTGAAAAAACTAAGTTCTGAGCAAAATCCGGGTTTTTATCCCAATCCGGGATTTTCCAGTCCGTCCGGATTTTCCCGGATTCTGCTCGAAGTCCGGCTCTGTGCAAAAATCCAGGTTTTTGGTCCAGTCCGGGATTTTCCGCCCGACCCGGATTTTCCCAGATTTCTTTAGTTTTCCAATTTTTTTCCTGCGTCCAGGATTTTCCGCCCAACCCGGATTTTTCCAGATTTCTTCAATTTTTCGGGTACGTGCCAAAGTCCAGAATTTTATGTCGTCCGCAAAAATCTGGTTCACCCGGATTTTTCCAGATTTTTTGCCAGGCTTTGTGCAAATTGAAATACTAGATTAAATTGATGAATTTGATGATAAATGCTCAACATCCCATGCTTAATTTGATGTATTACACGATGTTTCGTGCATTCTTGGTTCGTATTGATGATCTATTGTTGAAATTTTTGCCTTATTTGGTAGAATTCTGTCTAGCTGGTTTTTTCAGACTCTAGTCTGGAGTCCGCCTGACCTGGATTTTCCCAGATTTTCCCCTTTGTCTGGTTTACCGAAATGGAAATTTTTATGAAAATGACTTTTTTTCCAAAAATGGAAATTTTTTTAAAAACGATCCTGAAAACGAAAATTTCTTGAGATAAAAAAAATTGAAAATAAAATTTCCAAAAATGGAAAAAATTCTGAAAATGGAAAGTTTCCTTATAAAAATGTAAGTTTTTAGAAAAGGTCAAAATTTTATTCAAATTTAATTTTAGCATGCGGGCTATTAATGACGATATCTGTTTTTCAGAACTAAACAAATATTAAAAGGGGGACTTGCATATGGATTCGTGCCAAAGGGGGGAAAATCTGGAAATGTTCAATTTAAATTTTCAAAGTGGGACCTGCCTAAGAATCCATGCCAAAACTGTCTACAGCTGGAGGACTCTTTGGAGGACACGTGAATCTGATCTTGTTGGAGATCGTAGGCCGACATGGATAATATTCTTGCATTTAATGCAAATCTTGTCCTATTTTGAAATTCTCCTTAGGCCGACCTATTTTGGGGCCAATCATTATTGTAAAATCTAATTAGGCCGACATGTTTGGGGTTTTCTATAAATGGCATTTGTGCCTCATTTGTAAGGGGAGATTTCAGGAGTTTGGCTAGGCCAGAATTGGCAAGTGGTTTTCAGAATTAGTTGTAGGAGATGAGAGACTTGAAATTGTTATGTAATGTTGGAGAAGTAATGCAATTGGATTGTTGATTTGGAAAACTTTGTATTTATTTTTGACAGTTTTTATGGTTTCTTGTTCTTGATTCTCAGATGTTGGATGTTAGATGTTAGATGTTAGATTTCAGCTCTTTTACAATGGTGGTGAAATGTTAATGATGTTGATCGATTTCCGGTCCATACTTTTAGCAATTTGCTGATTGTAGATTGCTGTGTAAAGTTAGTCTGGGCCTCACTTCTGTGCTAAGTTCAACTGTGAATGCTTGTTTACATTGTGCCAGCAGTTGTGTATGTGAATGAATGTTCAAAGTCTGAAAAATCTTTGGATTTCCCCAGAAGATTGCACCATTTCTGTGTAGTTGCAGGTCTGTCCTTGATCAAGCAGAGATCGGTTTTATTGGGGATCTGTCCATTTGCAACTTTCATCATTACTATGATTGACCTTAAGAGTTAGAATAGAATAGAATTTCTCTAAATCCTTATCTCTTTTGTTGTTTATTTTGAATCTGGGTTAGTTTTAGGATTGAAAGCATCATCATATCGTTGCATCTGATGAAAATTCACTTCCAGCATTGTTCATTTGTAAGGCCCCTTGTGATTACCAGCATTTTCACATATTATTTGAGTTGTTTATGCATTGTCATGACCTGGCAGCCGAGAGACCTTGGGGTGATTTTTAGTAATTTATTGTTGAAAATAACCTTTCAAGAGAGATAGAATATTGCATTATGTCTGAGTTGTTGCTGTGCAGAAAATACCATCAACAAGATGCTAGCAGAAATACCTAAGGGATCACATTACTGGTCTATTGTATTGTTGTTGTTGGTCGATTGTATTGTTGTTGTGACTTGAGTGTTGGTATAGGTACGAATAGAGGCAATTTTTGTTAGAGGATGAATATGAATTCTGCCTTTTCTTGTGACATTGTTCGTAGGTAAAGGACAACTAGTGGTTGAGGTAAAGTGTTTTCCAAATATTTGAACTATTTTATGCACAAGGTCAAGCCCATCTTCACTTTCAAGCATGTGATGAATGTTATCTATTGTAGGGATAGAAATGGTTGAAATGTTCTCAAAACTTATTTGATTTTGTAGGTTTTCTAAGTCTTCATGAATTTGGATTATGTTTTCTTGCAGAATACTAGCAACCATTATTTCAACATGTGTCACACTACTTGAAGGCAAGGAATTGTTAAGGGTATAGTCATACCTAGTGAACTAGTGTCAACACTAGTAGTGAAAGAGCTAGATAACCCAAGAACCATGACAATTGTACTATCGTGGGATGACATGAGTCTCAAACTTCATCTCACTATAGTATTAGCAATAGGACACCAAGTAGAAATGATCATGCAAGGGATACTAAATGCAAGATGGATGTAAATGCAATTTAAGCTAAGCACAATGAAATGAATATAACAAAAACTCTGTAAACTAAAATATAATGTTACCAATAGCAAACAGGAGCATAAAAAAAAAAAATTGAATTCTCGAAAGTGCAGTCTAAAATCTACACTAGGACTAAATCGCCTAGAGGGGTATATGAGTCCCAATGAGAGTTTTTTTCACAATTTTCAAAAAATTTAAGTGATTTTATGCTTTTTAGTTTGTATGATCTATAACCTAAATATAAATGTAGATTTTAGACGATATTAAATGATACAAGATGCAAAAATGTAACCTTTATGCACTTTCACTAATGCAAAATTTAGAAACCCTAGATGCCAATTAACTAATGCAAGCCCTAATGCAATGTTAATGCAAGCTAGATCTAGGATGATAATGCACTCAAAATCAGAATTTTGATGTTCCAAATGCAAGTTCACCAAAATGAAAGGTTGAATTTTTTTGCTTCTATGCTTGGGAGATAGAATAAAAATCTTCACACTCTCTCATTCAAGGAAAACCCTAGAGATCTCAATCTAAGATATGCAAAGGACAAAGAGATCTAGCAATAGGGTTGTCCTAGGGTCTAATTATAGACTAAGGAGATGTTCACCACCAAGCTAGGGCTTCGAAAGGAAAATGAAATGAAGGACCTAATTCTTAACCCTAATATGAAGGAAGACTTCACTAAATGACATAAAAATGCATGCAAATCAAAATAGAAAGCTAAGAGATGAAAGGTGTGCACCTGGAAACCTGAAGAAGACTAGATGAAGGCTTGAAATGCTAAAAAAACTAATTTTAAAGCTTGTTGGGACTCATGCGCCAATTGATTTAGTCCCAAATTAGGGTTTCTAGGTAGAAATAGGTTTTGAGCAGTGTAGATTCTAGATCTACAAAAATCTAGAAATTGACCTATACTAGGACTCATACGCCAAAAGTGACGTATCAGTCTAGTTAGGTTTTTCTGGAAATTCAAGGTTTGATTATGCTCTTCTATGCCTATTTTGTCCTTTCCACCTAATTTTTGTATTTGAATCTTCAATTTGCATCATGTAGATGTTCTCTAATGATCTTTAATGCGAGGTGACAACTTTGACAACTTTAAACACTTTGACAACCTTCTCCAAACTTTCTCTTCAATATGTCTTCAACCTAAATCTACAAATCACACACTAAAGAGGGGGGAAATGTTGTTTTGTTAGTAGAAAGGGGTTTTCCTTGGTCAAACCCCATTTTGGTAATCAAACCTTAAAATGAAAGGAAATAGGAAAAGATAATGATGAATGAACAAGATATGATGTTATAACTCACCAAACCCTAGCAATAAAGTGTTGTAAACATGTATGAAATGAATCCAATGGATGTAGATCTTGACTCTTGCTTGAATGTGATAGATCATGACTTGAATGCTAGATTGAATCATAAAACCCTACATCACAATTGTTAGCTCAAAAACAAACATGATGCATGAAGACTTTGACATGATGCTTGATGTTTGAATAATTCTCTAAAACACTTGATAATCAGCCCTTGAAGACTGTTGAATGCTCTTGTAAACACTTCAATGCTCTTGTGATCTCCAATTTGTATAATGCATGAATACTTGAAGGCTTAGGATGATCTCTTAAATGCTTAGGTGAAAATGAGTGAAATAACCTTGTATTTATACTTTTTTATGCCAATTTTCTTGAAATTACAACACTACAAGCTAATAGCAGATCTAGGAGGATAAAATTCTGCCAAGAATTTGAATTAAATTTAATTTTGGGCCACACAGGACTCATACACCCAAGGTGGAATATGAGTCCCTTTAGGTATAAATTATGGGACCATTTTTAAAAATGCTTAGAAAGGTGTGAAATCTAGATTGGGACCCAAAACCCTAGGTGGGACTCATACACTGAAGGTGGCATATGAGTCCCAAATTACTAAATCTAGGCCACACAACCTAAAAAACTTGAATTGTGATTAGATGTTGATTTATGTTAGGATTATCCTTGAAAAGATGCATTAATTAAGGCTTGTGGATGAAAAATATGGCCAATTAAGGCATAAAGAGGTCTAATTATTTAATAAAACCCTAGAAAAGTGTGAAAGTGTCTTACAACACTTTACAACACTCTAAATAAGGTATTATTAGATTTATTAGTTTACAAGGGCCCAAGACCTAATGTGAGTGTGTTAAACACATTACAACACTAATTCAAGGCATCATTAAGCTCAATTTTTCAAGGAGAGCCCAAACAAATGTGAAAATGTCACCGACAACATTTTTTGACACTACACTATGTACAACACATATAAATCTTGAAATGTATCTAATGTTCTACAATTTTTAGAATTGGTAAGGCTCATCTATAGACTGCTTAATGCAAATTGGATCTTTCAATGTTGGATAATGTTTAAGGTGTCACTATATATCTTTTTTGAATGATTACTAATACAAAAAAAAGGAACATCTTCTACTATTGATCAAGAGAGTATCCTGTCAAGACTTCTTCAAGATCATATGATATCTCTACCTCCAAGAACATGAAAGAAATTTTACAAGAGTTAATTTTGTGTGTATCATAGAGTTCATGGTCATTCTACTAATGAATGCAAGGCTTTGAATAATAAAATTCAACATCTTAAGGATTGTGGTGCTCTTCCTTGTGTTGATGCACCTATTTCTTCTAATTGATATTGATTTTTTGTCCTATCTTATTGCTCATAACTATGTGGAATTAGTAGCTTTATGTGTCTTGCTCATTTTCATTCATAGTGGTATGATGTTAGGTGTAACGATATCTCTCTTTGCAGCAACATGATAGTTCTTGGTGGTTGTATTTGTCTCTATGACTGGGGGCAAGGATAACTAGTTTTTTTAGGTGTGCATTCTTTTCAGGGATCACCTCCTCCTCTCTTTCTACTTAAAATACCAGCATAGTAAGTATGTTGGCATTTTAAGTGGGGGCATATTGACCCCCATTAATTGTTTGCATGTTCCCCTCTTAGTGATGGTATTATATACCTCCTAGAAGGTGTCAATATTTTATTCAAACTATGGTCTTCTCAATTCATGTGATGTGTCTTCTTCTTGGTGACATTGGGTTTGATTTCCTTCAAGAGTGTGACCTTTTTGAGCATATGATATTCCTCTTAGTGGTAATGCTATGGATTTAATTCCCTAGGATGTCAATCTTTTATCCTCAACTTTTCCTCTCTTGGAGATGTTAGGCATGATGTTCCCTAAGAGGAGAACTTTCATGACCTAAGAAAAATCCCTTTAAACCTATCTTATCCTATTTGCATTTTGTTCATAGGTGCTTAGCATAACAGATCTTGCTAGGCCTTATGAAGCTCAAATTTTGTGTTTTTTTTGTGGTGCCTTATTGAATTTATTAGAGGTATAGCTTTGATATGGTATGGGATCCTAATAATATTCTCTTATTTTCCACCCTTGGGGGTTCACCTAGTGGACAGCTAGAGTTCTACTAGCCCATGTGAGTGTGTGTATTGTTTGCATAATGGATAGTGAGTTTCGCTTGTGAATGTTTTTGGAAAAAAAATTGAGGCCTAATCCACATCGAATTGGATAGACTATTGAGGTTTGATCCACCCTTTTTATTTTTGTTTTTTTATCTTTCTTTTAGTCTTTGACATTGTATGTTTGTGTATCTTTTCTTGCTACTGCATATCATACATCTTATTTGTGTCCCTTTGTGCTTATGTTGGTTTTTTGTAGGATCTTAGATCTTGGGGGTTTGCACAATCTCCTTGATCTTTTTCATCGTATCCTATCAAAATTTGTGCACTTGGACTCCTCCCAACGCATATTTTTTTACTTTAGTGTGAGTTTGAACATGTGCTCATCCTCTCACTAAAGTGGGGGCTAAATGTAGTGTAGAAAAATGTATTCCTTTACATTTTCTCACTTTTTTGGGCTCTCCTAGTTAAATTGGACTTAATAATGCCTTAATTTAGTGTTGTAAAATGTATCTCTTTACAGTTTCACACTTATTTGGGACCTCTTAATTAAAATGTACTTAATTGTGCCTTAATTTAGTGTTGTAAAGTGTACCCATTTACACTTTCACACTTATTTAGGGATCCCTTAATTAATTGAGATTAATTAGGCCTTAATAATCCCTATAATTCATTTACAAGCCCATTTAATTACATTTTCCAAAGGGGAAACCCGACATCAATTAATGTTGATACATAACACTTCACATTGAGCAATGTGTGTTCTAGGAATTAGGGCATGGGACCCATTAGCCCATGGGTGAATGGGTCCTCCCCAAGCCTTGAAACCTATTTTTAAATATGTTTTTAGTGGTATTTTTATGATCCTAAATTCAAATTTCAAATTTCAACTTGTAACATGTTTGAATTTCATGAATTTTAGGAAATTAAGGATAAATGTTTATAAAAACAAGGTTATTTTATCAATTCAAGACATCTAGGAAGAGGTGAACTTTACACGAGAAAAGATTATTGTTAAGAGCATTAAAGAGTAGATTTATCAAGCATTTGTTGCAATAATCAAGATCCAAGTATTATGTCAAAATATTTTTCAATCTTGCATGTTTTTGGAGCTACCATTGTGATGTAGGTTTCAAGCATTCAAGTCAAATATTTAAAGAAAGATTCAAGTATCAAGATACACATCCATTGAAGCCATTTCATGCAAGATAAACATCAAGATTTCAGCCCTTCAAAGGTTCATCCAAGGGTTTGGTGAGTTGTGACATTGAGTTGTTCATTCATCACTCCTTCATGTTATTTCATTTCATTTCAAGGTTTAATTACTAGAACGAGGTTTGACCAAGGAAAACCCCCATTCACCCAAAAAAAAAAAAATCCCCTCTTTGTGTGTTGCATATTTGCAAGTTGAAGAAAAGTTGAAGATCTCAAAAGTGCAAAATTGCAAAGAGGCATTTGTTGTCATCTCACGGAAACTCACCTGCAGAATTTATTTCTGGAATTTCAAACCTAAAACCTGGGTAAATTGGAATATTCAAATCTATAGTAGAGGCTCCCAAAAGTTGTATAAAAACCCTAACTTAGGACCCATTCACCCCTAGGTGAATGAGTCCCATATCAGATTTAGAAACTAACTTTTGGTGAAAGGTATACTCAGATCTACCCTTCTCTAATCTGCAATTTGATTGTAGGTTCTATTAGTATTGATTTTAATATTTCCATTCCAAGTGTTAGATTGTACTTTGGTATTATTTACTATTTTTAGTTTTTCTCCCCGAAGTGTTGTTTGACCTTGATTGTCATCCTGACACAAAAAGGAAATCTAAAGATTCCTCAAAGAATTCACTCACCTAAGAGTTGAAAGTGGATTTTGACTTGAGGGATTTCATCTCCTAATGAAATAAGGAGGATAGGTTCATCGAACCCCATTTTCCTTTATTCCAATTTGATGAACCCCCTATTTTTCTCCGTTTCAATTTCTCAATGATGTTCGGGCCATTGACACAGGTCCAAAAATCCTCATAATGCAACTCACACACTTTAATGGGGAAACACACAATTTCTGCTATATTATTGATTTGACAACTTCATTTGTTAATCACTAAACCAAAATTTTATATAACTCAAAAAAATAAATTTTAAAATGTAGTTCACAAAATGTTATAAGAAGATTATTTCAAATTAAATATCTTATAATTCAGATGTTTTCCTACTAAATCGATTGATCATACAAATTTGTATTCTCAAACTATCATTTCTTACAACTCACAATCTCAATATGTATTCACCCTGCATTGGACACACACCACCTTTCCTTAGTAAACAAGTTCATTCACACTTTGGGCATCGACCTCTAAATCATTACTTTTGGTTGTAGTGTATTTGTTTTGTTTTTCTAAAGGCTATGATCACCTGGCTCCCCACTCTTATCTGCTATCAATCAACCTCCGCTAGAATCTATTTTATTTTGTAGCCTCCTCCTTTTTCTATTGTGCCTTGCCTTGTTACTTTGTTCTTGTTTTCTTTGCTAGATGTTGAATTTCCTTAATGTACCCCCTTCTTCTTTCTATGCAGTCAGATTAATGCCTTTTCTTTCCAATGCTCTACCTTCTTAAGATTATTGTTAACCACCATTAATGTTGCATTCCACTGTGCCCCTTCACAATGCCCATATTGCCTTTACTCTGGTCCAACGTGCCTTTGTCTTTTCCTCCTTCCTCTCACTCCATAACCCCCAATCTATTTTGATTAATAAAAATCTCCCTTCATCTTCTCTCCCATCCTTCTTTTTCTATTGATGTCATCTCTTCTTAGAATTCAATTTACAAAACTAAATTTCCAACCGCTTGTAACCAACTTTTCAATTGAATTCTTTGTGCCACCACTTTAGTTGCGGATTGTGTTGATGATCTTGCATCAGACTCCCTAGGAGACAAAAGGAAGCATGTGATCTTGCACATGAGATCATCATTAGAATTTTTCCTTGCTATTATTTTTCTTTCGCTTCCTCCAACATCATTCTAGAACGACTGTCATGTTTCTCCAACATTGTTGTGCACTATTTTTCTCTTCAATTTTTGTCTTCCTTTTCCAAAGTTTACTTACCCACACATTCACCTGTAAATCAATATGAATAATTATACAGATATTAATGATCTCCACATTTTCTTCTTAAAACTATTTCACCATTGAGATCTATCTTTCTACGTCATCAAAATCATCCACATTCTTATATAAATTTGCACTTACTATCCTATACTTTTCTACACATCTAGAACTTTTATCATCTCAAATAGAAATAAAATATCATCTTCACAATTTACAAATAAATTTACCTTTTGATCCTATGCTACAATGTTCATCTTCTCACCTTCATCAGTCATTTTTTCCATCCATTCTTCTTCAATAGACAACATCTTTTTCTTTTTTCACTAAAATAGCTTCTTTATCATCAATTTTCAACTTCATCTTTGTATCCTTCGTTGTCTCATTTGTCTACATACCTTCACTAGAAAGCTTCTCCATCCACTCTTGTTCTATCGCTGAAAATTGTGCCCACAAATCTTCTACACTTGTTGCACCTTCAAATTCCTCTCTCCATTCTTCCTTATTTTTCCTTACGTTCTCCTCAACGAGGACTTTCGTCGCCTCTTTCAGTGCACGTTTATCCCTTGGAAACTCTCTGCTATCCAAACCTCTTTCATCTTCTCTTTTCAAGGCACCCATATTCTTCCCTTCCTTTTTTAACAATCATCCTCACAGGTCACTTTAACATATTTTTCAATGGCCAACACCAACCATATTCTTGACTTCTTTCCTCAAGCCATTGCTTACACTTCTCTAAATATCCTCTCAACTCTTCCATTTCTTTATCCCACTCTGAATTTCACTTCTTCACATTCATTTTCATTTGGCTTCCTTCTTGGGGTTTTCTTTTATGGAATACTACTACATCTTTTTATCTTTCTTCTTGGCTTCTCAATACCTCACATAGGGCTTCTCTCCTTTTCCTCTACCCAGTATTTTGGTACACAGGCTCATCTTATTAACCTATCAAACTTTAACACACATACTTATGCAAAATCATATAACCTAATTCTCCTTCCAGATCTTTTAGGCTCTGATACCAAAATGATGTAGGTCCAAAAATCCTTAGAATGCAAATCACACACTTTAATGGGGCAACACACAACATTTACGATGTTATTGATTTGACAACTTCATTTGTCAATCAATAAACCAAAATTTCACATAACTCAGAAAATAAATTTTAAAATTCAATTCATAAAATTTTACAAGAAGATTATTTCAAATTAAATATCTTCTAAATTCAAATGTTTTCCAACTGAATCGATTGATCATACAAATTTGTATTCTCAAACTATCATTTCTTATAAGTCACAATCTCGATATGTATTCACCCTGCATTGGACACACACCGATGTTCCTCAGGAAATTGGTTCATTCACACATTGGGCATCGACCTTTCAATCATTACTTTTGGTTTTGGTGTATTTGTTTTGCTTTTCAAAGGTTGTGATCACCTAGTGCCCCACTCTTATTTTCTATCGATCTGCCTCTGCTAGAATCCAATTTATTTTGCAACCTCCTCCTTTTTCTACATCACCCTTTCCTTGTTTCTTTGTTCTTGTTTTGTTTGCTATATGTTGAATTTCCTTAGCATACCCCCTTCTTTCTATGCAGTCAAATTAATGAATTTTCTTGCTAATGCTCTACCTTCTTAAGATTATTGTTGTGTGTGTGAAATGTGGGAGAGTTAGTAAATCAACACAAATACCAATGAGATGTATTATATTAGAGATTTAATCAATAAAATTGAATCAAACAAGATTAAATTCCTAAAAACGTTCCATTGTTCTCTATTCTCAAGGATTTATTAAATCATTTGGATCTCATATTTTAAGTGTGCACTATGATTGTTAAAATGACAACTTGAGAAATGAGATGTTATTCAAAATGAAAGAAATATAAGTTTCTACATGCAACTATGTGATAAATGTCATGATGCAAATGATAATGGTGATATTTTGACAAATGAATGATGATGTTAGATTATACAATGATAATGATATGATAAGAATCTAAAATGATTCTACATATGCTCAAATAACCATTTATATGATGAAATAAAATGCAACTATAAAGCAAAGCATAATTCTAAGTTAACATGATGCTACAATGCAAACTTGTTAAAATGCTAAACAATGTTATAAGACTCTAAATGCTCCAAAGCTCCAAAGCTATTCCTGCATGATAACTCTACTCAAATGTGGGATGCAAAATACAGTGGAAAAGGGTTGTATTTATAGGCTTTTCCAAGCATCTTGTGATGTGGCAGCGATCGACGATCCAAATTCAAACAACAGGGATGAACGGTGGAGATGGAGAGAATGAAGAAGAATGTTCCCTTGACCAAAGACAACATGCCAAATGGATGGAGGAATCAAGTGTGTGAGAAAAATACCAGGTGTTTGAAATTTTTTTGAAGAAGTGTGTGAGGAATAAGCCATGTGTTTGAAGATCATTCTAATTAAAAATTAGAATTATTTAATTTCATGTGACCTTGGTGAGGTGGCATGAAAAGTTGTAGACATGTGCTTGAATTCCTAATTTGAGGTTAGTGAAAATTAATTAAATAAAACAAACTTTAGAAATTTCTTTATTTAATTAAATTAAAAGAATATGATTTTAGATTGGGAGAATTAAAGGATATAAACTATATAAATAAATTGAGAATTTATTTATACATAGATGGAATATTAATTAAATAACTAGTATTTAATTAATTAAATGTCTTGAACGATTTTAGGTGTATACATTTTGCCCCTCTTTGAAGTAATGTTTTTACACATTGCTTCAAAGAAAAATTTAATACTGATGTCGAGAAAAAAAATTGATGCCCCAGACGTTGATTTTTAGATATTGACGAATATATGCCCCCTTAAGAGATAAATCAGTGAATTTGGGAATTTTTGGGACTTTTTGGAATTTTTTAAAAATTTGGTGATTTTGCGATGATTTGATAATGATCTCAAAATTTTATGCCTCAGAAAGGATTTATCTCCCGAAAAGTGATATATAAGCCAGCAGGTGATGATTTGATTAATTAAGGCCCCTTTGAAAAATAAAAATAAAACATCCCCATAAAATACCACTTAATTAACCTTAAAAGGTTAAAAAGTTTATTAGAAAGTTCATTTGAGCATTTTACAATTTGAAAACTTGAGAGTGAGAGTGTTTTTGCAAACTTGGAGTAGAATGGTGATCCCCTACCACACTCACCGATTTGAGCGGGTCAAGCGTCACAACCGCCCGATGGCGTACGATCCTTCGGTAAGTACCCCAAAAAATTCCCTCGTAATTCATGCATTTAATTTTTCCCTCTATTTTCCATGTTTTGAATTGGATTTTTCTTTTCTAGTCTATGCATTCATAGTTTGTTATAGCGCATAGAATAGACTAGCACATAAGGATAGCGATGTAGTGCATTCATAGTCTATTATAGCGCATAGGTTGGACTAGCACTTAAGGCAATTAGATTAGCGCATTGATGAGATGAACTAGCACATAAGATACTCTAGCACGTTGGGGCCCTGTTCCAACATATTGAGCAAATGAAATAGCGCATAGAGTAGTTTGGCGCATTGAAGGTTTGTTTTAGCACATTGATGGATTTCTCTAGCACATAGAGTATTTCAGTGCATAGAAGCACTATTTTAGCGCATTGGGGAAATTTGATGATTTTCTTGTTAAGACTCCTTGATGTCGATGATGTTTTATCACGTCAGCCTTTGTGTTGATTATGATCAATGATGTTGATAGATTAGATGTCCATTGATCTCATCATAGGTGAGATGCAATAAGAGGATGATGGTAATGGACCTCATGATAGGAGAGGATCAATTATAAGTTGATTGATCTAATAAACCTCATGATAGGCGAGGTTGAATTGATTGATGAAACTCATGATAGCGAGGTGCATTGATTAATTTGATAAACCTCATGATAGGCAAGGTTGAATTGATTGATGAACCTCATGATAGGTGAGGTGCATAATTTGATTTGATAAACCTCATGATAGGCGAGGTTGAATTGATTGATTGATGCTCATGAGATTTGATCAAAGTCTCACGAGAGCTGATTAGATTGATAGGTTGATTGATTTTGATTGATTGATTGACTGGTTGATGTCGATTTATTGATTGAATGATTTGTGATTTTGTGATGATAGGAGCCATTGACTAGTCTGCAGATCAGAGAGAGGTTCCCAAGGACATGGGAGTTGATTCGCCAACTGACGCAGCCCGAGACAACTATTATTGCACTATGTGGTTTGTCATCTCTTATCAGTATGCCCCAAATCAAAATTAACAAGGGGTTGTTGATAGCCTTAGTTGAGAGGTGGCACAGTGAGCATAACACCTTCCATTTTCCCACTGGTGAGATTACAGTTACACTTGAGGATGTCTACTGGATTCTACAGATTCTCATGGTTGGAGAGCTTGTTTTATATGATTCACATGAGCAGGGTGGGACCGATGCACTGCAAAGAGTATTTCAGGATGACCATATATGTGGGTATGAGATTTCGTGGAGGGACATGGTCGATGCATACGCCACTTTTCCTTCTATTCTAGCCAGTTTCATTGGAGGGTTCCTTTGTCCTAACCACAGGTCAAAGGGACTCGTAGTTGGATGGGGGCGGATCTTGGAGAGAATGATTGTTCACGACACTCAATATGCACAGGTTTGTTGTATGCTTGCACACCTTTACCATGATCTACACCAGGTTGTATATCTGTGAGGAGCGATTTTATCTGTTAAGGTCACATTGCTCTGGGTTTGGGCCTGGGAGCATATAGCAGTTAGTCAGCTAATTGGAGAGAGGCAGCGCCCGACCATGAGGCCATATGTTCATATTTATGTTGGTTGACTTACTCAACCTAGGTTGGGTAAGCTGGAGTATTGGAGGACACTAGATGACTTAGAGTCAGTGGTATGGCAGCCATATGTTGATTGCGAGCAGTGGCTAGAGGATGACACGGAGATGCCAATTTTATGTCAGTCAATTTATCTGATCAACTAGACCCATTTTATCATTGAGAGATTCATGTTGTTGAGAGTACTAAGATAGTATGGTAGGATTTAGGGGATGCCCTAGGGAGTGGCCCATTATGCACGACGATGGCAGGATGCTACAGAGTGGGGGCTAGTGTTGTCTTATGATACAGCGGTGCAACACTTTCAAGGGTTACAGGTTGTCATTTGGGAGGTGCATCCAGAGATCACTGATGCACTGATATCAGAGGAGTATGCATAGTATATGTTCTTGCATCCTTTCCCATGAATTACCATCCCAGATGATCCAACACCATTGTTAGAGGAGGAGGGGAGGGCAGTAGGTCATGGGCAAAGGTGGAGGAGAGAAGAGGAGGAGTTAGGGAGCAGAGATGACAGGGATGGTGATGGCAATGGAGACGACGAGGGTGATGATGGGGGTGATGATGAAGGAGGAGGATCAGGGCCAAATATTGGAGAGATGAGAGTACCTTGCAGGAGGCGATGTGTGGAGATTCAGCTACCCTCGTCATAGCAGTAGACACAGATAGTTGATTTATAGGTGCAGGTTTAGACACTACAGGGTCAGCTAGAGCAGGTACAGGTGTTACTAGTGTAGGCCCAGGGGAAAGTTCAGATATTGACAACAGAGAGGGATGCTACTAGACAATAGACACAATAGATACATGCCTAGCTCTCACAGGTATAGACCTAGGGTTAGGGATAGGTATAAATGTAGGGTCAAATTGCCACATTGACTGTTGAGAGAGAGATAGCCTAAGACAGTGGGTGGAGTAGGCCGAGGGTGTCTCTGAGAGATTATAGTAGGCTACAACGGTTGTTGATACTTCATAGTATTTTAGGTAGATATGTCATACCTCACAGGAGGCAGAGTTCTACAGGGCCTGCTATCATGATGTGATTCCTCCTAAGCGATGGGAGAGTTTTGCACAGTCCCGGTTAGGTAGGTCCCAGTCTTGGACGACTAGCATGGGTCTTACGTAGCCGCTTCCTAGAGATCGAAGAGATCCTGGTGTAGGGTCATTAGGTGGAGGAGGTACTAGTCCTATGATGCCAGCACCGTTTGGGGGTTGCATGACATAGCTCTGATTTCTGATTTTTTGATGTACCTTGGACATGATGTATACACCTTTATTCAGTTAAGACATTGATGATGTACTTCTTGATTTCATACATTATGATACACTACCATTTTTTATATTGATGTATCTCTTTATACGCTTGGATATCCTTGTACACTTTGACATTATGATTTTGAGCTTATATGATATGCGGTGATGATTATGATCTATGTGTCTATATGATGTTTATATGATGATGATGATGATGATTATGATGGATGCATTTGATTTATATTTTATGATGTTATGTGATGTTCTATATGATGATGATATGATATGCTATGGATGCAAATGATGATGCAACTGATGTGTTATGATTTATGATGCTTTATGAATGATGTTTATATGATGTATATGATGGATCCTATTATGCAAATGAAATGTGATGCATTTTATGTTTTTTTTCTTTTCTAATAAAAATAAATGATGCAATGAATGGATGAATGTATGATGGATGAAATGATGATGTTTTATGTTTATATGATCATGATCATGATGATTATGATGATTATGCAATGATGAGATGATAATGTGATGTATGCAATGATTGATGATTCTATATGCTTTATGGATGATGTTTTATGCTATGTGATATGGATATGACTATGCAAATAACATGTGATGTTTATGTGGTGATTATGCTGATCGAGCTAGTCCTTTGTTAGTCTTGGATTTGAGTAATAACAAACTCATGCATATTGACAAATATATCTTCACTACTGGTTTTAGATGTTCATAACAAAGGCACTATATCTTTATTATCCAGTCATGTTTTTCAACATCTTTTTCTTGTTGGAAATCTTACTCTACTAGATATGTCTTTTAATCTTTTTTAATTGAATCAAAGGTCCATTTTATTAAAGGAATAAATGATTTCAGTGATGCATCAAGTTCAATTATGCCTCTATTAAAATAGAGTTTTTTTTCTTCTTGAACTCTGTTGGATACGTCTTTCAATCTTCTTAATGGACCAATTTCTTAATCCATTAATAATGAATGAGATGATTTGGATCATGCAAGTGAGATGCAATGCATTTATTTTTGTGTTTTTTGATGCAAATATTGATGTAATGCCTAGATGGATGAATGATGTGATCATGCACAAATGATATGATGATGCTTTGTAATATATGCAAATGATGATGCAATTGATGTGCAATTATATGAAAATGATGTGTTTTTGGTCAATGTCAAATGTACTCAATCCATTAATAAGAGAGATAACATCCTTGTGAAATTGTTTCAGCCTTGGAAAACCCCTAAATACATATGCAGACTACCATGGATGTAATCTACCCTACCCATGCAAATCTAATATGCAAATTGTGTCATTGTAATAATTGATTTGTCATTCTTTTATGGTCATTGGGCCTTTAAAATTTTGAAAGTGAGTACAAGCATCGATGACATATTTTAGACCATGATGAACTAAGTACTACTTCCATGATTTTTCATATTGCAAGTTAACAAAAGCATTTAGGTATAATTAAACCGAGATGACCTAAGAATTACCCACGTAAACAAACACGAGTTAACTATTTTCCTATGCAAATTCAGAATGTCATTAGCGATACTTTGTAGAGCACATCTCGCGACAATTTGCACAATAGTAGTGATCAACTCACAGACAACAGACAAAGAAAATCATACTCCTTCCTGGCTCCTCTAGTTCAATACATCATCGAGGTGCTCCAAAGATATGGTAACAAAAACCAAAGTTCAACAGTTGAACATTCATGCCACAGTGATAAAGCCATGATTCAGAAGGGACATCATCCATTTGAGGTTTGTTTTGATTGGATTGATTCAGTCATTTGATGTTTGATGGTTGATGTATTACTGATGGTGATTGATGTTCAATGTTGGGATTTACTATGATCATTTTGTTTGTTGCATTGTCTACCTATCATTTGTCTATTGGTTCAAGCTCAAATTTTATTGCCCCCAGTGAGTTTAGGATTTTGCCCCTAGTCTAGGGTGAGACACGACTGTGATGCCAGGATATGTACATGAAGCTTTCCAATGATAGGCAGATGGATGGTGAAAGAAAATGGTGAAAGTGAATGGTCGGCATGTTCAAATAGATGGAAAGCTAACCTTTCACAAATAGCGCATGTTGCTAGGTTTTCACTACTTGCTTTTATTGCACTTTTTCAAATTTTATGATTTTTTTGATTTTTCACTTTTTTTGTATTTTTCTCTTTTTCTCTCTTTTTTGTTACCAAACTGTTTGTCAGGTTTTCATCAAGGAAACCATTTTTTAGGACATTTTCTAATGTTTTTGTATTTTTTCAGGACCTTTTCTGATGTAGGTTGTTGAGGGGTTCATCAAAAAAATCCCCTTCAGGTGTAGACAGTTGATATGCTCCTGATCCAAAGACAGATACCATAGTATCTTGATCCTATGTGAATGATTGTGCCAGATGAAAGGACCCAATCAGAATGAGGATTACGAATGGCAAGTATGATGGATGATAGAGGTGAAAGATGAAAGAGACTATGATAGGATCCCTAATGCACACACTATATAGGCCATCAAACTTCAGACACAAAGGAGCTTGAGCAACCGATGAGCCATAGTACATGAAGGGGTCGCCATCAAAGACACATTGAAAGACATCACCAGTGGAGGTGTGATGATATGGCGGGTAAATGAACATGGATGAGTGGAAGGGAATATGTGGTATGAGTGGCATGGATGTAGATCATAGATCAACAAGTTCTTTCTTTGATTTTCTTCTTTGGTAGATGCCTCTAGTGATTTTTGAGGGAGAGGCATGTTTGGAGATCAACTTTTGCTCACTTTTATTCTTGACTTTGATTTTTGATTTGTCCGATAGCTTTTTATTTTGGCTAGGGGACTTGTCTAGATATTTCTTTTTGTTTTATTGGTCCAATAGCTTTTTGTATTGGCTAAGTGACTTTGCTTGATCCTTTTTTGTTTTTGATTCGTCCAATAGCTTTTTATTTTGGCTAAGGAACTTCTCTTGATTTTTCTTTCATGGCAATCTTTCTTTTGATTTTGAATTGATTTGCCTCCTTTATATTTTCTTTAGATGATACTTGTTGATCCATGTCTACAAGGTGGATGGATGTGGGTGAGATGAATGAAGTGGGAGTGGTGATGCCATCAATGGAGTCTTTGATACTATCCTTTTTGGTACTGCTAACATCAACAAAGGCTTGCATATCCTTAGTGATTTGGCAAGATGACTTGATAGAGGGAACATTAGGAGATTCATACCCTAGCCCAGAGCAAGTGTGATGGAAGGATGGTTGGATATCCTCAATAGGATCATGGTCAAAAAGTGGGTTATCATAGATATCCTAGCCAAATAGGGGATTATCATAGGTATCAAAACTTGGGTAGAGTTAGATATGGAAAGGGTGGGTATATCATCAGGATCCCAAAAGGTTTCAATCCCACCACAGTCATATTTTTGCATTTCTTCTATAGCTGTCTTGACATCATTATTGGAAGTCTGACCTTCTTGACGACAATAGCAGTATCTTTTACTAGCAACTCATCCAAATAGTATTCTCCACATCCTAGATCATGGATTTGTACCTTGGGGTTTGATAGTGCAATAACTATGGTAGATGCTTTTATGAGTTCAAGATAAACATTAATTTGAGGGGATGCTTCACAATTGCTAGGGATGGTGATTTCAGCTTTAGGACTTAGATTATGGCTAGACATGAAAGAATTAGGATCTCCTTATATTGTGATTTCAACTCCATCATGAGAAAATTTCAAATAGTGATGGTATGGAGAGGATACTGCTTGCATTTCATGTATCCACGGTCTTCCAAGGAGGATATTATAGGTCAAGGGGAGATCAAGGACTTGGAAAATCACATCTTTCACCACAGGGCCAACTCTGATTAGTAGAGTAAATGATCCTTTAGATAAATGCTCTTCTACATCATATCCCTTCATGGTAATCTTTTTACTGGAGTTGATTACATTTTCTGAATATCCTAATGCATGTATAAACTTTAAAGAGTAGATATTTAAACCAACTCCTCCATCTATTAGAACATGTTTGACCAGACATTTATGGATCAAAACCTCAATATGAAGTGGAGCATTATGCAAATGGGTGAGTGATGCATCATCATTTTCAGTAAATGATAGGCAATGAGGTGCAGTTGAGTGTCCCACAATAGCTTGGGATTGACAAACTTTCAAATCAGTTGGTGCAATGTCTTCTTCATCATGAATTTGATTGTGAACTACATATATGTTAAGAATGGTAGTGTCATAAACATAGTTGACATTCTTTCCTTTGTTGTTTGATGAAGAAGATTCCCCTTTTTCATAGTTTGGTAGAGGGTTCTTGAATGCTCCATGATCATTGTTTGTTTGGGGTCCTTCTACAAATATGGTCTTGTTATCAATCAAGTCTTGTATCAAATGTTTCAACTGTATGCAATCATTTGTTTTGTGTCCCTTGTTATGATGAAAATCACAGTAATGTGCATCATTCCACCAAGATGGTTTAACATGTGGGTTATAATCTTGTGCCTTCGGTAATGTTATGACTTTAGCTTCAAGAAGCTCTTTCAATGCTGATTCCAATGGCTGTCCCAAAGATGTGAACCTTCTTTGATTTGAGGATGTTTGATATGGTGGCGGTTTTGATTCAACATTACCTTGATTTTTGTTTTGATTGACATTTTGGTTGTTGGGTGGATTGTGGTTCTGATTGGTTTTGGTGGTGGTTGTTGTTAAGTTGAATACTGGTTTTGCATTTTGTGTTTCAACTACACCATCATTGTTTCTAGAATTCTTGTTGTGTTGCCAAAAATTTGGTTTATCACTGTTGTTGTAATTTTTGAGGGAGTTTGATGAGTTTTTATCATTGTAAATTTTTATAACTCCTCTATTGACCAAAGCTTCTTCAATCTTGATGTCATTTTCAATCAATTTTTCAAATGTAGGTGGACATTGCAATTCCAATCTATAACTCATTTCATCATTCAAGTTATTGATGAAGATTTCTATCTTTTCTTTCTTAGGTACAGGACAATAATATGTTGCAAACAACCTTCTCCATTTTTGTAGAAAAATGAGGAATGACACCCTTTTTTTGGTTCAAGTTGCAAAGGTCTTTCATTGTTATATCATGTTGGATGTTGTAATAATATTGGGTGATGAATTTGTTGACCAATTATTCAAAGGTTTTGATTGGTGTTGTGAGTTTGGAAAACCATTCAAGGCATTGTCCACCTAAGTTGTGCGGAAATAGTCTCATCAAGTAGGTTTCCTCATGTGCAAACTCAAGACTCATGGTTCTAAATTCCCTAACATGATCTATTGGATCGGTTTTACCGTTGTATTTGTCATACTTTGGGAATTTGCAATGTTTGGGAAAAGGAATTATGTGGATATCTTGATCAAAAGGATGTGGACAAATGTCTTGGATCAAGTATCATTTTGAGGTTCCCCTTTGCATGTCAAGAATTTGTTGTTGAAGGTTCTTCATTTGGCGAGCTAAGGAAACCACTTGTTTCGTTTCCTTTTCAGGCTTTTTGGGAGGTGCTTTTAATTGGTTAACATCAAAGTCATTGGGAAATTTGACACCTTATTTAGCTAGCATCAGTAAGTATTTTTCCCCATTTCTTTCGAAAATATTTTCTAAGCATTTGTGGAAGTTTGGATCTTGTTCAACATTCTGGATGCCCTCCTTAGTTATTTCATCCCCTTCATTGTTGTGGATTTCATGGAAAGGATTCTTTTCAGCTTCAGCCATGGTGTTTTTCATTTCACTATTTTGAGTTTCGATGTTTGGAGTTTCGATGCTTTGATTTTCGATGTTTTGAGTTCCAATGTTTTGCGTTTCGATATTTTATGTTTCAAGTTCTTTTTCCTTGAGTTTCTTCTTTTTTAACCTTGTTTGAATGGGCATACAAGTGTTATAATTTGACTAAACTTTGATCTTTGTTTGGAGGAGTGCCAAGGATGAAAACTAAGTCAAATAGAATGACAAATTCTATTG
The DNA here is from genome assembly GCA_007258455.2 of Sequoia sempervirens. Classification (NCBI taxonomy): domain Eukaryota; kingdom Viridiplantae; phylum Streptophyta; class Pinopsida; order Cupressales; family Cupressaceae; genus Sequoia; species Sequoia sempervirens. The sequence continues at coordinate 46,438 of VDFB02379470.1, read as the reverse complement.
ATGAGACTAAGTTTGATTTGATTATATAGCTTTGTTTCGTGATGAAAGGATGACAAATCTTGATGATGAAACTTGGCTTTACAATCAAAATTAATGATAGGTTTGATGATTTAGGCACTTTTAGATGTCTATATCTAGGTTTAGATTGGAGAATTCCACTTGTAGAGGTCATTTTTAACAAGTTTAAACTTTGTTGTACCTAAGGAATGATTCTGGATTGTTGGTCAAATTGTGAAATAGGGGATAAACTTAACCCTCAAGTTTTCCATTTAATGGATGCGCTAAAACAGAGCCCTGATGTGCTAAAAGACTTGATAGATGCACTAGAAGAAAGCCTGGATGCACTATAACAAAGGATGGATGCACTAAAAGATTGCGCAGATGTGTTATAAGATTGCCTGGATGTATTAGAACAGAAGGTCGATGTGCTAAAATATGTAATGTATGCGCTATAATAGGGGGTCTATGCACTGGAAGATTACACAAATGCGCTGGAAAAAGTAGTGGATGCACCAGAACAGTGTATGGATGCACTAGAACAAATGTTAGATGCATTAAAAGATTGCAACAATGCACTATAACAACAAATGAATGCACTAATCTGGAAAAATCTAATGTTTTTGGCGACTATATCTGGTTGTTTGGCTTTGAATTTTGAGAATTTGAGTGTTTCCAAGGATATACTCTTTTGAAAAGTGAATTTTTTTTGGTTCCTAGCTTGTGAATGTTAGAAATTGAGTACTCAAATGGATGATTTTTGAATCAAAGTTCTCACTTCTAGTGTGATGTTTTGTTTGAAGTTTGTTTGAAAACACATTGGTAAAACACATCAAGCATGTACAATCCTAAGGCTGTGTAGGACAATATTCATTGAATTCCCACTTGGATTTTACTCTAGCTATGCCTACTTTTAGAGGATGATTAGATGCTTGACCCCACTATCTCCCCTCCATGACACTCACTTCTTGAGGCAGTCAAGCATCAATACCCATGAAACTCCCATGGCATACTTTTCATCTCTACTAAAAGCCGCAAAAATGTGGGATGGCTTCATAACGACTGTTCCTACTTGTTGATGGTGTTTTCTGCACAGCAACAACTCAGACAGTATATAATATCCTATCTCTCTTGAAAGGTTATCTTCAATAATAAAATCACTGAAAATCACCCCAAGGTCTCTCGGGTGTTAGGTCATAACAATGCATAAAACAACTCAGATAAAATGTGAAATGTTGGTAATCACAATCGGACCTTACTACAAGCAAACTGTATCCTTTCAATTTATCAGATCTGACACTGTGATGATCTTGAATCCTAAATCTAACTGAATAATAAAGAAACAGCAAAAGATAGGGATGCAAGAAAGTAATGAAATTCAAATTATTGTAAGGACAAGCAATGTAAATGACATATATGTGGAATGGACCTATCTCAAATTACTAATTCCTGTTCGACCCACAAGGCAATCTTACAAGAACAGTGCAATCTTCTGAGGAATACAGATTTTCAAATCATAGACTTGCATCTACAACCGAACTTAAGCACATTTGAATATACGGTCCAGGTTGACTGCGCCAGCCTACTACAATCAGATAGTTATTGGGAGTATAGACTAGAGATAGCTACAAACATTCCAGATATGAAATCACAAACATCATTTATCCAACCAAACTAATTTACTTCTGAATACTAAACCCTAAATCTTCAAGCAACTTAAAAGATAGAACAAAGGAACCATGCAAGATGAGATAACACAAAGGATTTCACCAGGAATAACCACAATGTCTTCAATTGCATTAATCACCAGAAAATGCTGCAACAATTCGACTGTTCTAAATATAATGTTTGCTTCAAGAAACTTCAAATACTCTAACTATGGCTCTTGCTAATCTCTACTACAGTCTTGCTATGTCTATAACCAATGTCTAACCCTTACAATGAGGCAAGAATGCCTACTTATCAAATTTCCCCCAAAACATGTCGGCCCAGCCAAACATTTTACAAAAAAAAACAAAACCGCCAAAACAGGCCGGCCAAGGAAACAAACTAAGGCACACATTTAATGCCATCATCCAAGTCGGCCAAGGCACAGTCCCCAAGGAAGTCTAGTCCAATGCATGCCCTATAATAATAGGGAAGCACAAATCTCGAGATAAGCACTAACTGTTGCTTCATTTGTCTTTCCTCTGCGCTGGTGACCCTTGGACCCTCGAGAATATCCCCTCCAGCTCAGCAATAGGTGGCAACGGCAAAACCCTGAGTCTGCATTTAATTGAATCAATTCCCTCATTGGATCGCTCAATGGTTTTCCTCCAATCTTCCTTGTTAACCATATACATGTCTATCACTGCCAAGTATGTAGCAGCATCATCAAGCATGTGGCCAGTGACAGCTCCATCAGAATCTGGGGCATAAACCTCATGCCACCATTCCTTCAATTGATCAAGGCTCAGGTACTTGGGAGCTATTTTCTTCCTCCCTGTCATCACCTCGAAGAAAGCAATGCAACCATCATAGATCGCAGTGAGGTCAGCATCAATGGATTTTCTCTATTTTTGTATCTTCTTCAGGCCTCCCTGCCTGATCTGCAATGCCTCCAACCACTCCCATGGTTCATCCAATCTGGCAGAGGGAAGAATTCCATCTTTGCCCAACTGCTCCTTGCCATGCCCAAGAATAATCCTTGACTTCTGCAGCAGGAGGTCATTATCATTCTTATCTTGAGAGAGGATACTCTCTAACAGTTCCTTTCCTCGGACTGCATCCCTGCCCACAGACAGGATCTCCTTGATGGCTTCATCTCCCTGCGTCTGGACACCCATTAACCAGCCTGTGGCAGCCTGAGCGAAGGCCTTCATCTTTTCAATTCTGGAGATTGTTTCTTTGGGCAGAAATCCCGGAGTAGCAGAGGAGGACAGATGGAGAGACTGTAGAGGCTTCATTAGCTCCTCTAGACATTTCCTCAATCTTTCATTTTCTCTTTTCAGCTCTCATTTTGACTGGGTCTCCTTCTTTAGTCTGTGCACAATTACGGCACTTGACCCTTCAAACTCCTCAATATCCTGCTCTAAGGAGGCCGGCCCAAGGTTAATGGTTTGGACGTTATAATCCTGGCCTGTTACCTCATCCCTCATTTTGTCTACAGCAGGGGTGGCGATGTGAACTACTCGGTTATGCACTTCATCTCTTTCTACCCGAGAAATCACCTTTGCAGCCTTCTTCTTCTTCCCCTTACCAATCTGAGACAACATTTCATCCCAGTCAAGAGGAGTGTCTTCTACAATCCCCTATTTCTTCTTCGCAATCTCTTTCTCTAGCCAGTCCAGGGCTACAGGGTCAGTCCGGATTCCCTCTGTTCTGGTTTCTCCCGGATCCTCTGTGGCTTTCTCCTTTTCTGCTGCTATCACCTCGACCTCCTCCTCAGTTGTTGCCTTGTCATCTTCTTTCTCCTGAGGTTGTTCACCTAGATCAGCCTCTCCAAATCCCAATTCTGGAAGCACCGGCGATGGAGTCCAAGCGGGTAGGCTTTCCTCCAGTTCCGGTGATCCACGGCCTTTCTCACTCTCTGGAGAATTTTTGTACTGCACCAAGGGAGAAGTGTGCCTTTCCTCTGTTTCCACATCGAGCTCGGCAGCCTCACTGAATAATGTTCCTTCTTTGAATGGTCCTGTCTCTCCGCTGATTTCCTGCTCATCCGGATTCTCCGGTTCTGGTATGCTCTGCGGAGGGGAAACAGGCTTGTCCTGCTCCTTGACTGGCAATGTTGGAGAAGAATCCTTTGGTTGAGTAGCATCCTTTGGGGAAGGAGTTCTCGACTTTCTGGTATACACCTTGGTCTTTTCACCTCCGGAACTCTCCACATCCACAACTGGAGGTTCATCCTCTGAAGCTGTTTGGTCTTTCTTCTTAGCCACCCTTGTAGTTCTGGCTTTCTTTGGTGGTGGAGGAGCATCCTCTCCTTCAGCTTTCTCTGCTTCTTCCTCATCCGAGGACTTGCTGATTGTTAGAGTCTTCCACCTGCGTTTGCCAATTGGTTTCCTTTTTGCTGCAGGCTCAGTCCCTTTAGGACCTCTGACTTTGATCTTGAAGGGTGAGGTTTTGGTTGGTTTCCCTTTGGGGTCCTCCTCCCCGGATTCTTCAGAAGTGGACATGGGGTTGAGATTCCCCATCAAATCAAAAGTACAAGGCACATTGGCATTCTCCAACACCCAGACCTCATGTTTAATCCAAGAAAAGGTAAATCTCAGCACCGGAGCCATTAAGTCTTCCAACTCCGTCACCTCAGGCTCATTCCAATCAATATCTGCCACTGACCTATCCTTGATGGGCTCATAGACATGATCTTGGACCAGTTTTCCATCATCATCCAGCTGATCCGGAATCAGCTTCACATTATACTGTCTAATTGCCTCCACAGGCAGCCGAGAATACCTCTTCTTCCTTGCATCAAGGTCATCCTTGATGTTGACCCATTAATCCTCCAAATCCTCTTTATGCCTAAATTCCCGGGTAGCTCTCCTCTGTGCCTCTCCGGTTATATCAAAGTTCATTCTCTTTGAATGGAAAGAGAATCCATATGCGGCCAACTCCTCACCCGCAGTGTGAGCCGATTGGATGGACGGGCACATCTCCCCCACGCCAATCCCAAGAGGGAAATCACCTCCAAAACCAGTCTTATGCTTCTCCCTCTTCACCACTGCGTCAAACTCACAAATCTGCCTTACGACCTCCAGTAGCACTATGTGATCAGTGGGATACCTGGGCAATCTGTAGGGTGCAACAGGGCATCCATCAATCCGGAGATAAGTGAAGGTGGGGAACTGGATAAACCACGCCCCATAATTCTTGATCAGTCCTTTGGCCCCGTCGGACAATCTGATGTGCTCCGCATTTTGAAGGGTCCGGGTAATGTGCATTGTAAAGGCATCATTGGCCCTCCTATAATCTCCGTGTCCCAAATGTAGCTCTGGATAGACTTCGTAGATGATATCCTTCCCGATAGTTCCCGCCGGAGTCAGTCCCTTGTAAGGATAGGAGATGGCCAATACATACATAATGTAGGAGGACATGGTGAACTTCTTCGACTCCAAGACATCCCTCATTTGTTTGTCTATTTCTGCACTGATGAGACCTGCCCAGTGATAATTTGTTCCCTGACTCATCTTGGTGATCACGTGGACCATCCAACTCTCTAACACTCCGGCAGTTTTAAGTCCGGCCACCCTGCTCAACAATGTGATGGCATCATAGATATCCGGCCTGAATTTCACCCTGTGCAACTGTTTAGGCAACTTGGAATGGTGGGACTTTGGCTTTTCTAGCCACGAATTGATGATCTGTTGAGCCTTAATTGGCTCGTTCTCATAGTAAGTTCGAGCTGTGTCAATGTTTAAGGCACAGACCGAAGGGAGATCCGACATGCTGAAAGCCCGGGCAATGGAGGCAGGACTGAAGTTTGCCAAGACTCGTCCCTCAGTACTGACCACCATCTGTGTATCAAAAGCATACTATCTAGCACACTCCAAAATCAAATCATAGCACTGGACAGCTGGAGGGAACCCTGCCACATGCACCAATCCTGAATTCATCATTCCCTGCCTCAAGGCTGATTGGTCCTTCTCAGCTGTTCTTTGTTTGAACTCCTCATATCGCCACGCGCCAATGTTGGTGTCAGATATCTCAGCCCACACGGAAGATATCTTACTTTCTGGAATCTGACTCTTCACGTCTAATCTTAATCTCTTTGTCTCAAAAACTGAATATGCCCCTGCACCACCTTTGGACTTCCCAGCAGTAGCCTTGCTTGATTCGGCCTGCACATACAAGAATTGTTATTAGAATTCAATCATTAAGCTCATATCAATCCAAAGGGTTAGCACACATCATACAAATCCATTAAAATCCATTACTAATCGCCAATCTTTCGAGATCCGGAGAAATCCAATAATCCAGGAAAATCGTGTAAACCGGGAAAATACCATCGGGGTGGAATTCCGGAGGAATCCGACCCAGACGGATTCCTGCTGCCAAAGCATTGTTAGCCATATAAATCATTAATATACTCAGAAAAAAATCAAAGGATAATCGTTAAATCACTTATTGGCAACAAGAAATAAGCATTACACAACCATTCCACCAATGCTATCATCGAAATATACAAAAGAACGCACTCAGACAGGAAATCCAAAAAAATCCGGATGGAACGAATTTTCGCGGACAGCATCAAATACACCGGAAATTAACCCGATCCGCGGAATAAACCCAAACCGGGAAAATCCGGGAGTAAGGAAATTCCGCGACGGCTTCGGAAACCCGAAAAACGGCAAGACTTGCACCAAAACTCGAACGATTACGGGATCCCACTTCCTGAACTCAAATGATCCTAAAACCGACGACGATCAACAATCTCAAGTATGCAAAGGATTCCAACTCCCAAAAGCCCTCAAAAGAAGGAATCCCCGTGCTAAAAAGATGATGCCCTAAATCGAACGACCGAATTTCTGCCATTAAAACCAGAGCAAGCTTTAGGGTTAAAATATCGTTTCAGGATTTACCTGAAAGCCCTCTAATCCTCGCAGGACGGGGAAGCCAACACGACGCGGGGCGAAAGTCACTCAAGCACGAGATGAAATCATTGTTCTAGCCGAGACACCAAGGAAACCCTAACCTCGCAAGATAACACACTTTACGCCCGAAGCAAATAAGCAGTTCAACCCAGAACGCCGTCTAAAGGACCCATACGCAATATAAAAAAGACAAACAAAGCTCGTGGGGCATGGGAGATGGGTTCTATAATAAAAACGGATCAACCCCGAATGTATAAATATGAAATCAAAATCAAAACAAGGGCCGACCCCAAATTTAACAATACCCAGCACAAGAAAAGCCCAAATCATCACGCAAGCAAAGGGAGGAGCAATAAATACATACCATGGATCAAAGTAAGCAAAAATCGAGCTCAGAAAATCAATCCACGTGACAACATGTCCAAGTCACGAGGTACCAGCAGCAACACTCAAACAATCCTTGCGCAAACAACCAAGATCAATTCTCAAAGCTCAATTGAAAATTCTGAATCGCCAGAGCAGAAAGCAAGGAAGCAACGAAGTTGGAATGAATCAGAAAATGCCCTAAATTCGCCCTTATACTCATCTGAGCAAAGGTACCTCAGCCATTAATGCGCGACAAGACATCTCTGACAAGTCCGGAAACCCGAGCCCCAAGTGGAAGTTCGGAAAATCCCAGAATGCACGGATACACAGATTTCGCGGAAATGCAGAAACCGGGGAAATGAGGAAGACCGGGACTTTGAGAGAATCCGGGAAAATCCGATAGGACCGGAAAATTCTGAAGTCAGGCAAAAACCCAGAATCGGAGAATCCTACCAGAAACGGACAAGGAACCAGAGCCGGAAGAATCCGCCAGAGGTGGAAAATCCTGGATCCAGGTGAAAACCTGGACTTGGCCGAAAATTCAATTTCAATTAATTCTAACCTCAAGGAAGGGTCCAAGCCAGCAAGACCAACATGTCAAGACCCTAAAATGATAAATCCAATAAAATCAAAGGTCAAAGACACCAAAAAAAAGGGGGTCCCCACCCCAAGTGGGGCGTGTGTGCAAGAACTGCACAACAAATGGCGACTCCGCTGGGGAAATGCTCCTAAGCATTTCGATGACAAACTGGAATCAAGAACCCAGAACCTCTGGTTTCGTAGACCAGATACCTAGCCATCGCCCTAAGTTAATGCACAGAAATTCCCAGCCAATCTGACATTCCTATACTAGGGCCGAAGTGTGTGCACATGCATATATTACCTACCCTTAGTTGCAAGAAGGTCCAGACTTGGTATGAACAGACTACGTAAAGATTCTTACTCTAAAAGTAATCGGGATAGAGCCTTGCTGCCAGTCAGGCGTCCATAGCCCCGACGAGGTTATCGCTGTGATCCTCCTAAACATAGCTCTACTGCCAGCCAGGCGTCTATAGCCCCGGTAGAGATATTCAGATCCCCCTGATGAATTGAATTCAAACCTCAGGATTTTTTAAATATACATTTCTTTTCTTTTCTTTTTGCTGTTGTACTGATATTTCCTTTTTACTCAATTTATTCAACTTGTGAACAGTGAAGTTCACACTTAGGGCTAAGAATCACAGTGGCACTAGAGTAGAAATTTTTTTTTCACCTGTCCAGACCTTATAAGGATCTTTTACAACTTCAGGTATGTTTAAAGATTAAAGGTATAAGACCCCAATACATTCCTGTTTAGACTGACTGGAAAACCTTCACCTTAGCACAAGGACAAATGACATAGGCAACAGAATCCATACCATAACATTCTGGAAAAAAAAATCAAAGTTTGTAAGGGAAATATCAGGAACATTAGACCTGCTTTGCCACCATTACCATACAGATGCACCCACGATCCCAAAAGGAGATAGGACCAAAAGCAAGAACAGTGCAAAACAAAACAAACAACCCCAAGCAAACCTACCCTAACCAAACAAAACCAACAAAGCAAGAAGGGAAACCTACTCTAACCAAAGCAAGCAAAACAAACAAAGAAAGCAACCTAACTAACTATTTACAAGGCAAAGAGCTGAAAACAGCTCAAGACTGGAAATAATGTTTAAGATACTGCCCATTGACAGGCAGTGGTATGTCATCTCCCGTGAGAGTCCTCAAACGGAAGGCATTATCTCTCAGAATTTCGGCAATCTGGTAAGGACCAAGCCACAATTTATCAAATTTTCCATGGCTCCCTTTCTGATCATGTGGCTTATCCCAATACAGGACAAGGTCAGAAATCCGGAAAGCCTTAACTTTAGCTCTCCTGTCAAACCATCGCTTGACTACCCCCTGATGTTTGGCGAATTTTTCCAGGGCATTGTCCCGTTTTTCTTCAAGGTGCAACAATTCAGCTAACCTGGCTTCCCTTCTATCCCCTTCATCGTAAAACTGGTTGATAAACTGTAGAGTCGGGATTTTGAGTTGGATAGGGAAAACTGGTTCCAGAACGTACACTAAATGATAAGGAGAGGTACCAATGGAGGACTTAACCCGAGTACGATCTGCCCAAAGGGCAAACCGAAGCTGGGTGTGCCAATCTTTTGGGTTCCTCTCTAACAACTTTCGGATGACAGTCAAAAGGTTCTTATTAGAGGATTCAACTAGACCATTCCCCTGGGGATAATAATTAGATGCGAATTTGACGACAATGCCATGATCAAAAGCCCAGTTTGAGAATTTCAAAGATGCAAAGGCAGGACCATTATCACACACAACAGCGACAGGACACCCAAACCGATTAAGAATGGCAGATTCAAGAAAATCAATTACTACTTCCGATGTACACTGCCTACAAGCAAACGCTTCAGTCCATCTTGTAAAGTAATCAGTTATAGTGAGAATATACCTGTGTTCTGCAGAGGATGGTGGATTGATGGGACCTATGAAGTCCATACCCCATTGAGCAAAAGGTTTTACCTCAGTGACCGGTTGGAGCGGGAGTGCTGCACACCTTTCTCTTGTGGCTGCTGTCTGGCAAGTGTGACAGGTCCGGACATGATGATGAACATCCTTAAATAGTGTAGGCCAGTAATACCCTGCCCTCAAAATCTGATTCGCAGTGGTAATGGCAGAACCATGACCAGTGCCATATTTCTCATGAAACTCATTTATTACTCTCTCAGACTCCTGCCTCCCAAGGCACCTCAAATAAATACCCTCGTGATTCTTCTTGTATAGGACAGCTCCTTTCAACATGAAACCATCACTTTTCAACCTCAAAGCTCGCCTCTGAACTGCATTAAGATGACCAGGAGCTCGCTGATTCAGCAAATAATAGACTACATCATCATACCAGCCATCTGGGGAAACCTCTTCAACATCATAATTGCAAACAGACAATTCAGGGCCTATCTCTGCCATGGTCTGGGTGAGTCCCTATCCTCTTACCAGCTTCGTAGGTTGGATCTCAATGTCATACTCCTGAAGCATGGTCACCCATTTAGCTCTGCGCTCCCCCAACTCGTTCTGCATCAGCAGTAACTTAACTGCAGAATCAGGAACAATTGCGAACACCTTGTTTCTGAGGATATAATGCCTAAATTTCTTTACTGCTCGGACAAGGGCATAGGCTTGCTTCTCCACACTTGGGTACTTCAGCTCAGCATCCTTCAATGGTGTACTCATGAAAGCGATGGGATGCTCACTCCCCTCATTAGACTTTTGCGTCAGCATTCCAGCACATGAGTGGTCTGAAGCAAAGGAATAAATGTAAAAGGGCTTACTGTAATCTGGACTCACCAACACTGGAGCATCGGCGATGGCTCTCTTAATCTCTACGAAGGACTCCTTCACTTCTGCAGTCCACTCAACCTTGGCATCTTGTTTCAACATAGCATTTAACGGCTTCACAATCTCAGCAAACCCAGTGATGAATTTCCTAACAAAATTGATCTTACCAAAGAAGGATTTCATCTCCTTTTTGCTGGCAGGTGGCTGAATTTTTAGGATGGCTTCCACCCTCTCCGGATCTATAGCAATTCCTTTCTCTGATATCACATGGCCCAGCAATTTGCCTTCTGTAACTCCGAAGATACACTTTTTGGGATTCAGGGAAATGCCAAATTCCCTACACTTCTGGAACACCTTACATAGATCTGAAATATGGTCCCCTCTATTTTTGGAGAAAACAGTCAGATCATCCATGTAAATGATAATGCACTCCCTATGATGTCTTTGAAAGCAATGTCCATCGCTCGCTGAAACGTGGCTCCTGCATTGATAAGCCCAAATGGCATTCTCCTGTAGGCGAAGGTTCCCCACTTAGTTGTAAAAGCAGTCTTGTGTCTGTCCTCATACTGGACCATCACTTGATTATACCCTGAATACCCATCCAGAAAGGACATCATCTGTGATCCATTAACCATTTGTAACACCTCGTCCAAAGAGAGAACTGGATAATTATCTTTCTCTGATGACCTATTCAAATTTCTGAAGTCAACATAGAGCCTAATTTCACCGTTCTTCTTTCTTACTAGAACCAAATTGGCCACCCAGGTAGAATGCCTGACAGGAAATATGATTCTAGCGGACAACAATTTCTGAACTTCCTTCTGTATGAGTGGCTCCAACAGTGCATTAATAGGTCTTTTCCTTTGTCTAAAAGGCTTAGCGCCTGACTTGAGAGGTATAGTGTGAGTTATGATGGATGTATCATAAGTCTTCAAGTCTTCATAACCCCAGGCCACTATGTCAGGAAAGTCGTATAGGGCTCTGATTATTCCCTGTCTTTCTTCAGGAGTACAGACCTTACCAATGAAAATGTTTTTAATATTGTCCTCAGTACCCACGTTATGAGTGTCACACTGTCCACTAATTGATTCTTTCTTTGATTCTTGTTCCTGGTCTCTGATTTTGTCCATATCGAAAATTCTCTCCAGCTGTACCATTCCCCTTGGAATAGTATTGGACTTCAAATTCAGCACACCTTCCAGGTCCAATTCTGCTTCTTGAGGTTCTGTTTCATCAATGATTTGTGAAGGAAAGACATCCGTGTTCGTGATAAAGTCAAGGATATGTTTATCATCCTCAAACACCTAAAAATTAGTCACATTGTCAGGGACTGACGGGACAGGAGTTAATTCAACAGTAAACTTCTTCAATCCTGACAAAGACAGGGGCTGCAAAGTACTGGCCGCTTGAGCTAGGGAATCAGCAGTTTGATTCTTCTTCCTTGGGATCAATTGGATATTAAAAGCGTCGAATCCCTCAATGAGGTCCCACACTCTATGCCTATAGTTGGTCATTCTCCTATCGTGACATGCATACTGCTTTCTTACTTGTTTAACCACTAACTCTGAGTCACCAAACACTTGCAGGACCTTGACCTTTTTCTTGAGTGCCATAAGGAGTCCATGAATTAATGCTTCGTATTCAGCCACATTATTTGTGCAATGAAATTGGAGCCTATGGGCTGTGAAAAAACTCTTACCCTTTGGACTGATCAGCTCGAACCCAGCTCCAGCCCCTTGCTTGGACTTAGATCCATCAAACTTGAGAGTCCAGTACTCCGTAGTGGTGATCTTCTTCATTCTGTCTTTTGACTTATCAGTACTAGAGGTTTCCTCAGCCACCACAGGTTCCTGATTTTCACACTTTGCTTGCAGATTCTGCTCATCTGTGCTAGCCACCTGAGATGGATTCATGCTTTTTTGTACTTCCTTCACTGCTGTCTGGCATAAGCAACACTCCAACTCTGAGTGGGAAGCATTGTGAACTCTGCACCAATTTGGCAAGAGTAACTCCTTAAAGCTTGTCTTCCTTCCCAAATGAGTTTGATTCTCCACACATTGCTTAATGAAATCTTGAAAATTATCCAGTAAACTGATCTGTCTATCCGCAAGTTCTTCTTCTTCCTCAACTGATTCTGTCAGGACTTCAACAAGAATAGACCATGTCTCAGTATCTCCTGACACCAAATGCAACATCAGTACCTCCTCCACATCCGATTCCTCATATTGGGCCGATAGCAGGTAGTTCCCCATTCCCGCTTCTGATATAAGGACCTCTGCTGAAGTCTTTTGATATTCTGTTATCATATATTTCATTCTAGGCTCCCTCTCGATTCTGATTTGATTAGGCACTCCCTTCCATGGAAGCCACATGTGAGAGTGATCAGTGGACACATATCCATTCAGAGCTTTGGTGAACTCTCGTCCTAAAATCAAATCGTATGCATCAGGAATATCAGCCACCTGAATGTTAATAACCTAATGGATTCTTGAATCAAAGGCTATCTGCATCTGGATCATGTTGAGTTCCCCTACTACACTCACTTCGGTTCTGTCCAACTGAGTGACCTTCTTCTGGGAATCAGCAGGTGTAATTCCTAGAGCCCTACAAACTCCAAGAGGCATCACGTTGGTGGACGCACCAGAATCTAACAAATAATTGTGAAGGTTCTTACCAAAGATTTGGACTGATATCAGAAATGGTGGAGTCTCCATCTTCCCTTGAAACAAGGTGGGCTGGGTATCTACCTGAGCCACTTGAGTTCTGTCCTTTTCTTTTCCTCTATCTCCAGGGGGCGGATTGGTCTTATTCTGTGTCTGACTTTGTGTATTCACAGGCTGAAAACTGGAAGTCTGGCTGACATGCTCACCAGAATGCTTGTCTAATGTCTTTGAATTTGCATCATAAGTACCTAAGACAGCCTTCCTAATTGCAGGAAATCTTAACAACTCAAATGCGGAAAGGTTTACCTTTAGCTTCTTAAATTCCTCTGCAACATATGAGGCCATCTGCCCCTCACTCATATTAGTAGAGACCTCCTTAGGTGGCTCCTCTGCCTTATCCTTGCTTGCTTGAACAGTCCTTTCCTTCTGTGGTTCTGCTTGAGCTTGTCTATCTTTCGAAAGGTACTGCTTGGAAACCTGTGGATAAGACGGATTATTGCTCGCATTAGGATCTGGAGGGGTACTAAAGTTATTGGGAGGAATGGAAGTGGTGAAGGGTCCTCCAGGCTGTGGGCGTCTGTGAGGCATATCCCTCAATCCCTGTCTCTGAAACATCTGAACTTCTTCAACATAAGCTTCGTCCTGATCCAAGGGACCATTGTCATTTATATTTCCTTCGTCAAACAACCGGGCCACTTCATCTCCATTACAAATATTATCTGTTTCATCTTCATGGGAATCGGGTTCTTCTGGCACATTTTCCCTGCTGACTGGAAAAGGAGCATGATTCAATACCAGCACAGGAGAATCATAGGAGTTAGAGGGGACAATCTCCTGTCCATTAGCGTTATTTTTCACCTCATATTGAAAAATGGAGGCTGCAGTTTGAAATTCTGGACATTCCAACTCTGAATGCTGGCTTGTCTTATGGAGTCTGCAACATCCTGATAGGGCTGCCTCTGTCAAATATACACCGTTAGGAGGTTTATCCTAGCTGACTGGTTGGTTTGCAGACTGATTAACAATTTGATTAGCAGGCTGATCTAATGGGGTAGGGACTCCTCCATTATTGGGCCCTGTATTCCAAGTTCTATTATGTCCTTGTGGTGGCCTTTTATCAAATCCTGACCCACTTCCTTGGCCCCTATCAAAGTTTTGCCTTCTATCATTGTTAAAACCTCTATCCTGGTTGTAACCCCTATCCTGGTTATATCCCCTATCATTGTAGAACCCTCTGTCATTACGTTGTCCCCTGTCGAAGTTATGTCCTTGTGAGAACTCTCTGTTCTGATTAGATTGCATTCCCTTTTGAGTAGCCTGCAACTGACTATTCTGATTTCTCAGGTAAGTCACTTCCAGATTTAACTTCTTGATTTGTTCAGCCATTTCATCAATTCTCTCCCTATTAGGATCTTGGTAAGGGATCTGGTTCGGGTTACTCTGAGGGGGAATAGGCATTGTGGCGGATCCCAAAGACTAGTGCAGCACCTCAGAATTCTGCAGGTAAGCAGGGAAGCTATTATGTTGTGGCTGATACATGGGTTGGTTCACTTGTTGAGGGAAGTTTGTCATAGGAGAGATTTGGTTCATGGGATGACCAGGGTGTGGTACTATGGGTAATTGGGGAACTGGGTTCATAATTGGGGTATGATTGGTGAGAGCCTGATTTACTGCCTGAATCTGGTTGGAATGTGCAACCGGTCCCAGAGAAGGTAATGGCCCAGTCAAATGTTGTCTCAGGTCCGTACTAAGCTTGACAGCCTCTGTGTAAGCATCAGCCAGAGTACCTGGAGGGTTAGGTCTCCATTTCAGAAAGGTCGCTGTTAAACTATTCAGAGCTTCATAATATACTCCCAGGGCAGTACCATCATCTAGGACATATGGGTCTTGCAATCTGGTGAATGCACGATGGAATCTATTATTGAAACTGGCTATGGGTTCATTAACCTCTCTCTTGACTTTGATGAATTGCAGGTATAGCTCATTAGCACTGATGGGTATTCAGAACTTTTGCAAAAAGGCCTTTTCTAGGTCATTCCAATTTTGGATTGAGCCAGCAGGGAGATGGTTGTACCAATAAAAGGCTTCTTCTCCTAGGGAATAAGGAAATAACCTACAAGCGACATCCTCATAGACAATCCCTCTATCTTTGAGGCAGGTTTGGAAAATCCTTATGTGCTCCTCTGTAGTTCTGTTTGGGTCATTTGCATAGAATTTTGAGCAGAAATGCTCAAGATTTTTAGGCATTACATTATAAGCACCGAAGGATAAAGGTGATGGATTGTTGGCGAGGAAAGCCATTGGTAAGATCAGGGGTGGAGGTGGTGGTAGGTTATTGACCTGCTGAGGCTGCTGAATGGGAACGGCTTCTGGGATAGGTATGGCCTCAACTTCAGGATGCGAGGATATGGATGATGTGGGTGAGGGGATGGGTGATGATGATTCTCCCCTTACTCTGGTCCTCCTTGACCTACTGGGGAACTGTAACTCTTCTAAATCCTCCTCTCTGGTGGTGGATCTGGTATTTCTCCTGTATCTCTCTGGAGAGATGGCATTCAAGAAACGATCCAGTGTGCTCATTCAGGCCCTCCTTCTAGCGCCAATCTGTTGATGGTGTTTTCTACACAGCAACAACTCAGACAGAATATAATATCCTATCTCTCTTGAAAGGTTATCTTCAATAATAAAATCACTGAAAATCACCCCAAGGTCTCTCGGGTGTTAGGTCATAACAATGCATAAAACAACTCAGATAAAATGTGAAATGCAGGTAATCATAATCGGACCTTACTACAAGCAAACTGTATCCTTTCAATTTATCAGATCTGACACTGTGATGACCTTGAATCCTAAATCTAACTGAATAATAAAGAAATAGCAAAAGATAGGGATGCAAGAAAGTAATGAAATTCAAATTATTGTAAGGACAAGCAATGTAAATGACATATATGTGGAATGGACCTATCTCAAATTACTAATTCCTGTTCGACCCACAAGGCAATCTTACAAGAACAGTGCAATCTTCTGAGGAATACAGATTTTAAAATCATAGACTTGCATCTACAACCGAACTTAAGCACATTTGAATATACGGTCCAGGTTGACTGCGCTAGCCTACTACAATCAGATAGTTACTGGGAGTATAGACTAGAGATAGCTACAAACATTCCAGATATGAAATCACAAACATCATTTATCCAACCAAACTAATTTACTTCTGAATACTAAACCCTAAATCTTCAAGCAACTTAAAAGATAGAACAAAGGAACCATGCAAGATGAGATAACACAAAGGATTTCACTAGGAATAACCACAATGTCTTCAATTGCATTAATCACCAGAAAATGCTGCAACAATTCAACTGTTCTAAATATAATGTTTGCTTCAAGAAACTTCAAATACTCTAACTATGGCTCTTGCTAATCTCTACTACAATCTTGCTATGTCTATAACCAATGTCTAACCCTTACAATGAGGCAAGAATGCCTACTTATCAAATTTCCCCCAAAACATGTTGGCCCAGCCAAACATTTTACAAAAAAAATCAAAACCGCCAAAACAGGCTGGCCAAGGAAACAAACTAAGGCACACATTTAATGCCATCATCCAAGTCGGCCAAGGCACAGTCCCCAAGGAAGTCCAGTCCAATGCATGCCCTATAATAATAGGGAAGCACAAATCTCGAGATAAGCACTAACTGCTGCTTCCTTTGTCTTTCCTCTGCGCTGGTGACCCTTGGACCCTCGAGAATATCCCCTCCAGCTCAGCAATAGGTGGCAACGACAAAACCCTGAGTCTGCATTTAATTGAATCAATTCCCTCATTGGATCGCTCAATGGTTTTCCTCCAATCTTCCTTATTAACCATATACCTGTCTATCACTGCCAAGTATGTAGCAGCATCATCAAGCATGTGGCCAGTGACAGCTCCATCAGAATCTGGGGCATAAACCTCATGCCACCATTCCTTCAATTGATCAAGGCTCAGGTACTTGGGAGCTATTTTCTTCCTCCCTGTCATCACCTCGAAGAAAGCAATGCAACCATCATAGATAGCAGTGAGGTCAGCATCAATGGATTTTCTCTGTTTTCGTACTGCACCAAGGGAAAAGTGTGCCTTTCCTCTGTTTCCACATCGAGCTCGGCAGCCTCACTGAATAATGTTCCTTCTTTGAATGGTCATGTCTCTCCACTGATTTCCTGCTCATCCGGATTCTTCGGTTCTGGTATGCTCTGCGGAGGGGAAACAGGCTTGTCCTGCTCCTTGACTGGCAATGTTGGAGAAGAATCCTTTGGTTGAGCAGTGTCCTTTGGGGAAGGAGTTCTCGACTTTCTGGTATACACCTTGGTCTTTTCACCTCCGGAACTCTCCACATCCACAACTGGAGGTTCATCCTCCGAAGTTGTTTGGTCTTTCTTCTTAGCCACCCTTGTAGTTCTAGCTTTCTTTGGTGGTGGAGGAGCATCCTCTCCTTCAGCTTTCTCTGCTTCTTCCTCATCCGAGGACTTGCTGATTGTTAGAGTCTTCCACCTGCGTTTGCCAATTGGTTTCCTTTTTGCTGCAGGCTCAGTCCCTTTAGGACCTCTGACTTTGATCTTGAAGGGTGAGGTTTTGGTTGGTTTCCCTTTGGGGTCCTCCTCCCCGGATTCTTCAGAAGTGGACATGGGGTTGAGATTCCCCATCAAATCAAAAGTACAAGGCACATTGGCATTCTCCAACACCCAGACCTCATGTTTAATCCAAGAAAAGGTAAATCTCAGCACCGGAGCCATTAAGTCTTCCAACTCCGTCACCTCAGGCTCATTCCAATCAATATCTGCCACTGACCTATCCTTGATGGGCTCATAGACATGATCTTGGACCAGTTTTCCATCATCATCCAGCTGATCCGGAATCAGCTTCACATTATACTGTCTAATTGCCTCCACAGGCAGCCGGGAATACCTCTTCTTCCTTGCATCAAGGTCATCCTTGATGTTGACCCAGTAATCCTCCAAATCCTCCTTATGCCTAAATTCCCGGGTAGCTCTCCTCTGTGCCTCTCCGGTTATATCAAAGTTCATTCTCTTTGAATGGAAAGAGAATCCATATGCGGCCAACTCCTCACCCGCAGTGTGAGCCGATTGGATGGACGGACACATCTCCCCCACGCCAATCCCAAGAGGGAAATCACCTCCAAAACCAGTCTTATGCTTCTCCCTCTTCACCACTGCGTCAAACTCACAAATCTGCCTTACGACCTCCAGTAGCACTATGTGATCAGTGGGATACCTGGGCAATCTGTAGGGTACAACAGGGCATCCATCAATCCGGAGATAAGTGAAGGTGGGGAACTGGATAAACCACGCCCCGTAATTCTTGATCAGTCCTTTGGCCCCGTCGGACAATCTGATGTGCTCCGCATTTTGAAGGGTCCGGGTAATGTGCATTGTAAAGGCATCATTGGCCCTCCTATAATCTCCGTGTCCCAAATGTAGCTTCGGATAGACCTCGTAGATGATATCCTGCCCGATAGTTCCCGCCGGAGTTAGTCCCTTGTAAGGATAGGAGATGGCCAATACATACATAATGTAGGAGGACATGGTGAACTTCTTCGACTCCAAGACATCCCTCATTTGTTTGTCTATTTCCGCACTGATGAGACCTGCCCAGTGATAATTTGTTCCCTGACTCATCTTGGTGATCACGTGGACCATCCAACTCTCTAACACTCCGGCAGTTTTAAGTCCGGCCACCCTGCTCAACAATGTGATGGCATCATAGATATCCGGCCTGAATTTCACCCTGTGCAACTGTTTAGGCAACTTGGAATGGTGGGACTTTGGCTTTTCTAGCCATGAATTGATGATCTGTTGAGCCTTAATTGGCTCATTCTCATAGTAAGTTCGAGCTATGTCAATGTTTAAGGCACAGACCGAAGGGAGATCCGGCATGTTGAAAGCCCGGGCAATGGAGGCAGGACTGAAGTTTGCCAAGACTCATCCCTCAGTACTGACCACCATCTGTGTATCAAAAGCGTACTATCTAGCACACTCCAAAATCAACTCATAGCACTGGACAGCTGGAGGGAACCCTGCCACATGCACCAATCCTGAATTCATCATTCCCTGCCTCAAGGCTGATTGGTCCTTCTCAGCTGTTCTTTGTTTGAACTCCTCATACCGCCATGCGCCAACGTTGGTGTCAGATATCTCAGCCCACACGGAAGATATCTTACTTTCTGGAATCTGACTCTTCACGTCTAATCTTAATCTCTCTGTCTCAGAAACTGAAGATGCCCCTGCACCACCTTTGGACTTCCCAGCAGTAGCCTTGCTTGATTCGGCCTGCACATACAAGAATTGTTATTAGAATTCAATCATTAAGCTCATATCAATCCAAAGGGTTAGCACACATCATACAAATCCATTAAAATCCATTACTAATCGCCAATCTTTCGAGATCCGGAGAAATCCAATAATTCAGGAAAATCGTGTAAACCGGGAAAATACCGTCGGGGTGGAATTCCGGAGGAATCGGACCCAGACGGATTCCTGCTGCCAAAGCATTGTTAGCCATATAAATCATTAATATGCTCAAAAAAAAATCAAAGGATAATCGTTAAATCACTTATTGGCAACAAGAAATAAGCATTACACAACCATTCCACCAATGCTATCATCGAAATATACAAAAGAACGCACTCAGACAGGAAATCCGGAAAAATCCAGATGGAACGGATTTTCGCGGACAGCATCAAATACACCGGAAATTAACCCGGTCCGCGGAATAAACCCAAACCGGGAAAATCTAGGAGTAAGGAAATTCCGCGACGGCTTCGGAAACCCGAAAAATGGCAAGACGTGCACCAAAACTCGAATGATTACGGGATCCCACTTCCTGAACTCAAATGATCCTAAAACTGACGACGATCAACAATCTCAAGTATGCAAAGGATTCCAACTCCCAAAAGCCCTCAAAAGAAGGAATCCCCGTGCTAAAAAGATGATGCCCTAAATCGAACGACCGAATTTCTGCCATTAAAACCAAAGCAAGATTTAGGGTTAAAATATCGTTTCAGGATTTACCTGAAAGCCCTCTAATCCTCACAGGACGGGGAAGCCAACACGACGTGGGGCGAAAGTCACTCAAGCACGAGATGAAATCATTGTTCTAGCCGAGACACCAAGGAAACCCTAACCTCGCAAGATAACACACTTTACGCCCGAAGCAAATAAGCAGTTCAACCCAGAACGTCGTCTAAAGGACCCATACGCAATCAAAAAGACAAACAAAGCTCGTGGGGCATGGGAGATGGGTTCTATAATAAAAACGGATCAACCCCGAATGTATAAATATGAAATCAAAATCAAAACAAGGGTGGACCCCAAATTTAACAATACCCAGCACAAGAAAAGCCCAAATCATCACACAAGCAAAGGGAGGAGCAATAAATACATACCATGGATCAAAGTAAGCGAAAATCGAGCTCAGAAAATCAATCCACGCGACAACACATCCAAGTCACGAGGTACCAGCAGCAACACTCAAACAATCCTTACGCAAACAACCAAGATCAATTCTCAAAGCTCAATTGAAAATTCTGAATCGCCAGAGCAGAAAGCAAGGAAGCAACGAAGTTGGAATGAATCAGAAAATGCCCTAAATTTGCCCTTATACTCGTTTGAGCAAAGGTACCTCAGCCATTAATGCGTGACAAGACATCTCTGACAAGTCCCGAAACCCGAGCCCCAAGTGGAAGTTCGAAAAATCCCAGAATGCGCGGATACACAGATTTCGCGGAAATGCAGAAACTGGGGAAATGAGGAAGACCGGGACTTTGACAGAATCCGGGAAAATCCGATAGGACCAGAAAATCCCGAAGTCAGGCAAAAACCCAGAATCGGAGAATCCTGCCAGACACGGACAAGGAACCAGAGCCGGAAGAATCCGCCAGAGGTGGAAAATCCCGGATCCAGGTGAAAACCCGTACTTGGCCGAAAATTCAATTTCAATTAATTCTAACCTCAAGGAAGGGTCCAAGCCAGCAAGACCAACATGTCAAGACCCTAAAATGATAAATCCAATAAAATCAAAGGTCAAAGACACCAAAAAAAAGGGGGTCCCCACCCCAAGTGGGGCGTGTGTGCAAGAACTGCACAACACTACTCTAGTAAATAGAGTAAGGATTTTGGCCTTGCTATAACAAAAGGTTCTAGTATAGGAATTTCGTTCGTGGGGGATCATCCATATGGAAAGTGACCATTGCTACCCTTCTTGTCAGAACAATCCTCATGATACCTCAAGTACCCACATTTATATCCCGGTTGGAAGTCACTTGGTTTTAGTGTGTTAATAATTGGGTCATTCCCTTGGGTGATTACTTTTTCCCACAAGGCATACCCTCTATGGATAAAACAAAATAAAAATGAATGGTTATGGCTTTTTGGTCACCCAGTTAAGGGGAGAGAATATGCCTACCATTCATCAAGCATGAAAAACATGGTGTTATTTAACCTTCTAATTAAGCTAGATTCCTATATTAATCAAAATAAAGTATTAAACAACTCCAACCCCTGCAAAAATCATTAGTAGTTTGATAATATTTTCTTTGACCAGTGTATAAAAGCACCTACAAGTAAAAAACACCAATTAGTTCTCGAATTTTTTAAAATTTTGCAAATTTACACAGATGTGCTAGAACAGTCATCCAATGCACTAAAATATCCTTCCTATGCACTAAAACAACTACTCTATGTGCTAAAATATTTAATACATGCGCTAAAAGAATTAATGAATGTGCTAAAGTATTGACTGAACATGCTAAAGACTCCCTGAATGCGCTAAAAGATTTGTTGGATGCGCTAAAAGATTTGTTGGATGTGCAGAAAGAAATTTTGGATGCACCATAACAGACCCTCTATGATTTGAAAGATTTATCGTATGCACCATAACAGAGATCGTATATGCTGAAAGATTTGTCAGATGCGCCTAAAGAACTCATGGTTGTGCTAAAACGTCATGTCCAGTCTGTTTATATTAAATTTTCCAAAAAAATGTTAGAAATGGGGGTGTTCCCTACAATGGATGCCATTTTATGTGTGTGAAATGTGGGAGAGTTAGTAAATCAACAAAAACACCAATGAGACGTATTATATTAGACATTTAATCAATAAAATTGAATCAAACAAGATTAAATTCCTAAAAACGTTCCATTGTTCTCTATTCTCAAGGATTTATTAAATCATTTGGCTCTCAGATTTTAAGTGTCCACTATGATTGTTAAAATGATAACTTGAGAAACAAGATGCTAGTCAAAATGCAAGAAATATAAGTTTCTACATGCAACTATGTGATAAATGCCATGATGCAAATGATAATAGTGATATTTTGACAAATAAATGATGATGTTAGATTATACAATCCTAATGATATGATAAAAAGCTAAAATGATTCTACATATGCTCAAATAACCATTTATGTGATGAAATAAAATGTAACTATAAAGCAAAACGTGATTTAAAATGCAACTATAAAGCAAAGCATAATTCTAAGTTAACATGATGCTACAATGCAAACTTGTTAAAATGCTAAACAATGCTATAAGACTCCAAATGCTCCAAAGCTCCAAAGCTATTCCTGCATGATAACTCTACTCAAATGTGGGATGCAAAATACAATGGCAAATGGTTGTATTTATAGGCTTTTCCAAGCATCTTTTGTTGTGGCAGTGATTGATGGTCAAGATTCAAACAAGAGGGATGAACGGTGGAGATGGAGAGAATGAAGAAGAATGTTTTGTTGACCAAAGACAACATGGAAAATGGATGGAGGAATCTCTTGACCAAAGACAACATGCCAAATGGATGGAGGAATCAAGTGTGTGAGAAAAATACCATGTGTTTGAAATTTTTTTGAAGAAGTGTGTGAGGAATAAGCCATGTATTTGAAGATAATTCTAATTAAAAATTAGAATTATTTAATTTCATGTGACCTTGGTGAGGTGGCATGAAAAGTTGTAGACATGTGCTTGAATTCCTAATTTGAGGTTAGTGATAATTAATTAAATAAAACAAACTTTAGATATTTGTTTATTTAATTAAATTAGAAGAATATGATTTTAGATTGGGAGAATTAAAGGATATGAACTATATAAATAAATTGAGAATTTATTTATACATAGATGAAATATTAATTAAATAACTAGTATTTAATTAGTTAAATGTCTTGATTAATTTTAGGTGTATACATTGTTAACCATTGTTAATGTTGCATTCCACTGTGCCCCTTCATAATGCCTACACTGCCTTTACTCTGGCCCAGTGTGCCTTTGTCTTTTCCTCTTTCCTCTCACACCATAACCCCCCAATTTTTTTTGATTAATAAAAATCTTCGTTTATATTCTCCCCCATCCTTCTCTTTCTATGGATATCGTCTCTTCTTAGAATTTAGTTTACAAAACTAAATTTTCAACTGCTTGTAAACAACTTTTCAACTGAATTCTTTATGCCACCACTTTACCTGTGGATTGTGTTGATGCTCCTGCATCAACCATTTAATTTTAGGATCTACCATTGAAAAAGGAGGTAATGATCCTTGCAATTCCTATGAGACAATTGGCATGCCCATCTTAGCTTAAGGAAGAGAGACTAATCTAGAAGGTGAGGCAACAAATTTACCAATAATATTGATAGGTATTGTATTGGATGGTTGATTAGTATCTTTAAGAGTTGAGGCTATGATCACCCTTCCTTCTAATTTGGCTCCTTTGGTTGAGTCGTCTTCATTTGATTGCTTTAGATTCTTAAGCCTTCCTCTTCTTTGCTATTAAGTCATCAAAATCATCATCCTTACTAGATTTATCTTTTCTTTTTTATTTTTTTTTCTACTATATGTGATGAAAATACCCTTGGATTTTAAAGCTTGGGAATATTGCTTTAACCACAGTTGACTAGAATCCAATATGTGCTTATTCAATTCATCAATTGAAGACACCTTAGATGTAGATAAATTTGAGTCTAAAATAGGTTCATAAAAAACCCTAATCAATTCATATCTTGGATGTAATACTTTTTTACCATCTTCTTGTTGAGTAGGAAAAGTGATCCTAGATCCAATTAGATCAATTAGGATTACCTCCTTTACACTTTAACTCCACATTCAAACATAAACCAACAAGGATTTTATGATTGACTTGCTGCTACAAGAGAGAGCCAACCTCATATGGTTTATGTTGTCTTGAGTTGTAAAAGAGATAAATTTTATGTGTGATTTTGTAATCCTAATTAACATATAACCATAGATTTGAAAATATAATTTATTGCATAGACAAAAATATGAAGTATTGGAAAAGCTTCAAATCTAAGATTGAGATACTAAGAGGAACATGTGATAGAAATTTTGGGTTGATTTGACTGGTCAGGGGCGTGGGGAACCCTAGATTGGCTTCCTCCTTTTATAGATCCGCAAAGTTTGAAATGTAGGTTATAGTTTGCTCTCTATTTTCTAAATTTGTCTTATGTTGAAACTCTCAAATCAGATCTACACACATGAAAAGAGGGGGGAAGGTTGTGTTATGTAGGGGATTTCCTAATTCAAACTCCATTTTGGTATTTCTACCTCCATGTACAATGATTGATGATGATCAAGAGGGCATACCCTATGTTTGACAGAGGCCAAAACAATGATAATTGACTAAAGTGATAAATGATAAATGAAAATATTACCTTGATGTGAAACCCTTGATGAAGCGATGTCACACCATAATTTTCCACAAATGTTGATCAAGATGGATGCCTTGATTTCTTGATACACTTGTAAAAGATTAGCTCCCAAAACATAATAGACTGTTGTATATAGCATGTAGAGGATAACTTAATACATCTTTGTAATTTGGCATGATTGATCATAATAGCTCCTTGCACATATTTTGCTTCATTCTTCTTAATGTCTTGCAAGATTGATCTTGATTAATGAAAGTGTTGTAATAATGTTGCTAATTCTAACCTTGAATTACCTTGATTGATTTTAGGATCTTGAATTTTATCAATAGATTTTCTAAGATTTCAAATGATGAAAAGACTAGTATTTATATGCAATTCTTCTAATTTCCCAAAAAATAAATGTTGAAAATGAAAATAGAATTTTAAATAATAAGATACTGACACTGACATATTCAAAATGGGGCCAAAAAGAGCTGGACAAGGGCGTGGGGCACCCTAGTCTAGACCCGTCCTTTTTTGGGGCCTTAAACATTGGGGTAAATATTAAATGCTTATGTTCATTCCCACTATTTGATTTTTCAAAAATATTTATAAAATGGGTAATTAAATGCATAATTAGGTCCAAGAATATAGGGGGAGCAAAACCTAGTGTGAAATTGTCAAGGGTGACAATTTATGACGCTACATTTAGCCCCCACTTTAGTGAGAGTATGAACTTATGCTCAAACTCACACTGAAGTACGAAAAGGCCAAGAGGGGTTTAATTATCTAAATATTGAAGAGATAGGATGACATTGAATCTAGGGAATGTGCTAGCCCCCATATTCAAGATCATATGGCAAGATAATGTAAGGACAAAGAAACACACATGTAAAGGTGAAATGCAATATGACAAACACAAAGCATACACAATAAAACCCTAATACAAAACAAACACAATGTAAAGACAATGAAGACAAATAAAATAAATAATAAAAACACAAACACAAGGTTAGTACTAAAAGGATTAGAGTCGGTAAGGTAAAGAGACCTCAGTATTAAACTTGTCTCAAATACCAAACATCATCCATCAAATGTGTTTAGACAAAATGATGCTCCCATAAGGATTAGCAACTTGCATTATGCCAAATCACTCATGAAACACATGGCTCCATTGGCAAGCAAGGTGTGTTATGCTAGGTGGCTATGTAAAAATTCTTAAATTCATGAATCAAAAATCTTTGTTATGCCAAATCCATGGACTATTTTACCAATCATGCCTTAGGGAGCACACAATAATTTTAGCATCACGAGGAAAAATAAATGCCTAACATCACAGGGGAAAGATTGATAACCACACCTAAAGGGGAATTATGAACAACACCACCAAAGGGGTAATGCCAATAAGTCAAATCTCACAAGATGTTAATGAAATGGATAGGGTGATATGACCCCCCTTAAAATGTCATCATACTTGCTATGTTGGTATTTTAAGGAAACAAGAGATGAAGAGGGGATCCTTGAAAATAGTACACACCTTACAAAACTAGTTATCCTTGCCCCCCAAGCATAAAGGAAAGAACAACCACACTAGAGACTATTGTGTTGCTACCATGTAAAATATGGTTGCACTTAAGATTATACTACCATGAATGACAATGAGAAAACACATGAAACTACAAAAGCCACATAGTGAGGAGCAACACTATAGAAGAGGGATCATTATTATTTAGAGTGATTAGGTGCATCAACACATGGAAGAGCACCACAATCATTAAGTTATTGTATTTTATTATTCAAGGCTTGACATTCATTGGTGGAATGACCATGCTCTTGATGATATGCATAAAAAGAGTAATTGCTATAAAATTTCTTTCATGTTGGAGGAGGAAGAGTATTCAAGTGGGCTTTAAGAAGCCTTGACAAAATATTCTCTTATTTTGATAAAGGTGGAGGGGACAAATTTTTCACTTGTGAAGAAAAGCTTGCTCACTTACCACATGATGTCTTAAATATAGTAGATGATCTGGTAGATGAGAAATAGATGAGGGAGAAGATTGGAAACCTAAACCCTTTTTATAAAGGTACGGTGTAGACTTCACATGATCCTTAACTCATTGTTCCATATTTTTATTATATCCAATTTTAGAAAGTATTTTATATCCAAGCTTATAACACTTTTCCAACTCAAATGAAGAAGTCATGTCTAAATATTTATGAGAAGAATTGATTCTTTCACAAGAATGCAAATTATTTTTAATTGTTTTAAAGTTAGGCATGGCCAACACATGAAGGATGAAAGCTAAATAGCCCCCATCACCATCATGGGATGATGTTTTTGAATTTGTTGATGTGGAATAAGATTGAGAGAATGAAATGAAAGACTCTTTACATTTGGATTGTGAGATTTTTTACTCTCCCACAAATGAGGGTGAAAAATCTAATGAACCCCAATCATAACCAATGCATGCATTTGAAGATGTTGCATTATTGTGATCATTATTTATACTATATGCTACAATATTCTACTCTTTGGGCTTTGAGGGTGAGATTTTAGACTCCCCAATAAAATGAGGTGTAAAATATAATGACCCCTAATAATCATCCAAGAGTGTATCTATATTATTATTATCATTAGAATACATAATGGTTTCACTTTTGAAGATGGAATCAAAGTTCTAAGAGAGTTGGAAGTGTTATGTTTGGCTTCAATTTGTGAATTATAATTATTTGCATATGCTTTTTTACCATACATAATATTATTATTATATTCATACTTCATCTCACAATGAAGAGTAGATGAGACTCCTTTCATGGCATGAATCCATGATCTACCTAGAAGAAGATTATATGAAAGAGGTCTCGACATGATATGGATGGGAGTAGGCAAAATCACGGGTCCTACTTTAATGGGTAGTGTGATTGTCCCTAATGATTACTTGCTAAAATTATCAAAGCCACAAATATAGAAAGAGAATTATCTTCTATAACATTCTTATCCACACCAATTTTATCTAAAAGACCAATCCTACAAACATTAAGACCTAATCTATTATCAATAAGAGTACGTCTAAAACTAGTTCTATTAATAACAACCATTATTGTTAGAGCTTCATGCTAGTTTTGAACCTCAAGTAGAGGTAATTCATGTTGAGGGAATGCAATGTCTAAATTTTTCACCTACATATAATCAAACAAGGCTACTACATCATTCATTTTGATAGAAGGTGAGATATTAATCTTCTGCAAAGCCTCTTGGATCATCCCATGGTATGTAGGTGATATTTGAATCAAATCCCAGAGGGAAATCTTAATTGGGGTATTATGAAGTTTCTCAACAAGATCATACTCTTTTCCAATACATTGAGGAAGGCTAGGTGTGTTGAACATAGGTTGTCATTGATGTTAAAGGTTGTCAGTAATGTCATTGATGTCAAAGCTTGGCATTGAAGCAGTAAGAAGTTTGATGTCAAAGGAGCTCTCTGTGTAAGGCTAATTTGGTAATGGTACTTGAATTATCATTATATTCCTCTAAAATTATCATGTTGTGGGTTTTAGAATACTTTTTGAAGCATGTTGTATGTCAAAAATTTGGTCCATGATGGCAATTTTACTGTTAGGATGAAAAATCAAGAAATATATATTACTAGTTGATAAGGTGCAGTTGTATATCTTTTGTATGCTTGCATTTATTCACTGTGATAGTGGTGGTTCAAAATTTTGTACCAGGATGTTTTCCTAGACAAAGAGATTTCTTTGGTAATACAATTTTGGTCAACATTTCTTTCAAAAATGTAGTTTTGTTATGTGGTTTCATAGGAGAGTATGTCTACACTAGTTCTATCATATTCTTGAGTTTGTGGAGGATATGTTTAATGTTAAAATAAATTGAAGTGACATAAGGTTCTCTATGTTTGTATGTCACTAGTTGAAGTTCAAGGCTTGTGCAGTAATGGCTAGTAGCATGCATAATTTAAATCTTGCATGTGGTGTTAAGAGAGGACTTTCTTAAGGTTCCTTTGGTAGCACACGGTATCATGTTCTTTTGGCAACAAGAATATTTTTTTTTAATAGACCTATTACATGTTTCATGTATTTTGAATTTAGGTCCACTTTATATCATCCTAGCTATTTGTAGATCCCTAGCCAACATAAAAGAGTGTTAATGTAATGTCATGTATATATTTCAAATGTTTAGATGCATTATGAGTGTGTGAGAATGTGAATTAGAATTACACATGTGAAAAGAAAAGTTGGTTGCCGGTGCAAATTAAAGAGAAGGTGGTGAAGATAAAAGGGAGAGTTGCATTCTAGTGTGTGCGCCAATATCAAAAGATCATATGCAGTGAGAAAGAGTGTCAGTTGTGACTCTAGCATGTGTTGAGTTACATAGAAGATCCAAAAGAATTACCTTTGTATTTTAGTAGGATCGGTGTTCTACTTGTTGTTATGATTTCATTGGGGATTGGTGTCTCTAGTAGTTTGGTGCCTAAAAACATAATAGGGGATTATTGTCTTCGGTAGGTTGGTGCCTACTTCATATTGTAAAATTCACTTGTATATTTTTGCATTGTGAGATTGGATTTGGGAAGTAGATTCAAGTTGCTATTCTCACCATGGTTTTCCCATCTTGGGTTTCCACATATATCTAGTGTTCTCTTGTGCAATTTATGATTTTATGTTTTAGTTGCTCATATGGAGTTAGTTGTGAAGAATCATATATTTTGATAATAGTAGAAAAGAATTTTGAATTGAATAGATCTACTGATTCACCCCCCCTCTTAGTAGATTGTGTGCCCTTCAATTGGTATCTAATTTAAGTCCCTTTGAAGAAGCCTAACAACTTGAGGTAGTTCCAGGATGACACACTTAATTTCTCAAGAATGGTTCTTTGGAAATAAAGCTCCACTATTTCATGCATCTAATTTTTCTTTTTGGAAAGTTTGGATGTAGTCCTACTTGATGGCTCTTGAAACGGATATCTAGATGTTAGTGATAAAGGGATATAAAATCCATGAAAACCCCCAGAGGGATCAAACTAGAAAGAGGGCTTGTGAAATCAATGCTAAGAAAATGAATGCTATTTTATGTGGTTTGAATAACTTTGAATTTGTGAAAATAATGCAGTGCAAAACAATGATGGAAATATGGGATAAATTACAAACCATCTATGAAGGTGATGGAAAATTCAAAGAGGAAAAGCTACAAATTCATAATTCCTAGTTTTAAAGATTGAAGATGAGAGATGATGAAAATATTGCCACATTCTTGCTTCAGGTTGTTGATGTTGTCAACTATATCAAAGGTCTTGGAGAAGAATTGAAAGAAAAGGTTGTTGTGAAAAAGGTACTTAGATCTCTGCCTAGAAGGTTTGATTCTAAAGTCTCTACAATTGAAGAAGATAAGGATTTGAATGCTTTGAAGATGATTGAATTGCATGGAATTCTAACTAATTTTGCAATGAGATTTGAAAGTGAAGATACTATAAGAAAAGAGGTCACATTCAAAGTATCTAAGAAGCAAGTTGATAATGATTATGAAGTTGGATCAAATCCCAAAGAGGCCAATTTTGTTAGGAAGCTACAAAGAGGTTCCAATAAGTATAAAGGAAATTTACCCTTCAAGTGTTTTAATTGTGGTGAAATAGGATATTTTATGGCTAAGTGTCCCCATAAGGACTCTAATAATGCTAAGCAAAAGTGTGGAAATAAATTATTTCAAAGAAGTAATAAAGGTCAAAGGAAACATAAGAGTTTCTACACTAATGAGGAAGAAGACTACTCTATTGAAGAAGAAGATGAAGATATATCCAGAGATGAAAATTGAAAGGTTGTTTTCATGGCCTTTGAAGCTACTGAAGGAGATGCAGAAATGGATTTAGGAAACAATGAAGATGAAGAAAATCTTGTGGAAGAATTTCTATGTGCTAGAAAATAAATCAAAAGGCTAAAGAATAGAATTATAGAAGTGAAAGCTAAAGAAAAAGTAATCTCAAGATTTGAAGAAAGTAGAAAAGATGATTGTTGATTTGATGAGCCAAAAAGAAGAAGCAAAAATGATTGAAGAAGTATGTTGATGATGTTTTCTGCACAACAACAAATCAAACAGAATATAGAAATCCTATCTCTCTTGAAAGGTAAATCTCTATCAGCAAGCCTCAAGAGATAACCCCAAGGTCTCTAATTTTAGGTCTTGACAATGCATAAACAACTCAGTGATAAATGTGAAAATGTTGGTAATCACAATGGGACCTTAGTACAAGCAAAATACTGAATCTCTAATTTATCAGATCTAGCAATATGATGATACTTCAACTCTAAATCTAACCCAATGATAAAATAAATAACAAAAGATATAAGGTTTCAAAGAGATTTCTAGATTTAACACTACTCCTAAGATTAACAATGTAAATGAAAAACACTCGAAATGGACCAATCCCTTAGAAACTTATTTCTACTTGACCCAGATGGATCTGCAATCTTATAGAAACAGTGCAATCTTCTAAGGTGTCAAAGATTTTCAAATCATGAACATTCATTCAAACAACCCTATTGCAATTGAAATGAATAAACCTTCACAATTGAACTAAGCACAATGAATATAAAAGTCCAGGCTAACTTTTCAAAGCAACTAACAATCAGTTGGTTGTGAAAAGTATGGACTAGGGATTGCTGCAAACACTTCAAGCATCAAATCACAAACACTACCAATTTATCTAACATTAACCCTAACACACTTATCAAATAACTTAAGCAATTCCAAAGATAGAATCACAAGAACCATGCAAGATAAATCAACACAAGAGAATTCACCAAAAGCACAATGTCTCCAATTGTATTGAATCACCCAAAGTAGCAACAATTCTAGTATCCTATTACGACACTTGCTTGAAAATAAGCTAACTTCTAATTTTGCTCTACTGCTTAATTCGCTCTAACTCAAAACTATCTATCTTTTCTTCTAGCCCTTACAAATGAGGCAAAATGCCATATTTATAGAAACCCCCCAAGATATGTCGGCCTAGTTTAGGATTTACAATAATAATTGGCCACAAAACAAGTTAGCCAAGAGAAATTCAAAATAAAATAAAATATACATTAAATGCTTGAACTTCATCCAGGTCGCCCTGGGATCTCCAATGTAGCTCAGACCAATGCATGCAAAATAATAGGGAAGCACAAATCTTGATGTAGCCTAGCATTAACTATCTTCCCCTTTGTCTTTATTTCGATCCATCCTATCATGCACCATCAAAAGCACCTTGTCCAAGTTGGCCATAGGTGGTAAAGGAAAAACCCTAAGTTGACTCTCAATTGATGTAATATTTTCCCTTGATTGTTTCACTGATTTATCCCACTCAACCTTATAGGTCTGATATTTATCAATAACTGCAACATAGGTGGTTGCATCATCCAACTAATATTCAGTAATTGAACCCTCACTAGTTGGGGAATATACATCTTGCCACCATTTCTTCAGCTGTTCCAAGCTCAAATTCTTCGGTGCAAACTTGCTTCTCCATGTCATGATCTCAAAGAAAGAAATCCAACCATTATAGATACCAATCAAGGCGTCCTCAATTTTCCTTCTCTGCTTATGTATCTTCTTCAGAACCTTTTGCCTTATTTGCAAAGCTTCAAACCATTCCCAAGGTTTGGCAGCTTTAGAGGAAGGGAGAATTCCATCACTCACTAGTTTATCTTTGGTATACTCCATGATGGTTCTAGTTTTTTGCAACAAGAGGTCTACATCTTCCTTATCTTGAGCCAGTACTTCTTTCAACCAATCCATTGCCCTCATAGCATCTCCTCCAGTTGAGAGAATGTCCTTGATAACATCATTTCCTTTGGTTTGCACCCCTTGTAGCCAATTTGTTGTAGCAAGAGTATTAGCCTTTAGTCTTTCCAGCTCAATGATAGTTTCTTGGGGTAGGAGACCTACAGCAGAAGATGAAGAGCCAATAGACTACAAAGGTTTCATCAGATCCTCTAAACATTTCTTGAGTCCTTCAATCTCTTTCTTCATCTCTTGTTTAGTCTTTATTTCTTTCCTCAACCTACCCAAGATCGTTGCACTTGAACCCTCATATTCTTCAATATCCTGCTCTGCGGAGGTCGGTCCTAGGTTGATAGTCAACAAATTATAATCTTTTCCAGTTACATCATCCCTATTCTTATTCGGAGCAGGAGTTGCAATGTGGACCACTCTATTACTTGCTTCATCCATTTCAATCTTTGAAATGACCTTGGCCTTCTTCTTTCCTTTATATTTTCCTATTTTAACTAGTAAATCATCCCAATTGGGTGGGGTATTCTCCACAACAACTTGCTTTCTCCTTATTTCTTTATCTAGCCACTCTGGAACAATGGATTCTAACTGTACTTTGCTTTGTCCCACTTCCTCCTGCTGATCCTTAGGCGCTTCCTCATTTAAATCCTACCTCTCAAGAATCTCTTCGACCTTATCTTCCTTTTCTCTAATATGTTATTCTTTGTTCATAGGTTATGGAACCTTAACTGACTCTTCTTCTCTTTGAGGAGATTTAACTTCTTCAGTTCTAACAGGCGAATCTTCATATGCAACCAAGGGAGACTACATCACTTTTTCCACTTCTGCCTCAGCATTATAAAGCTCACCCTCATTAAATTCTTCTCCTTTTGTATCCTGACGATCCTTAGCTTCTTTAGATTCACTTGGTTCATTTTGAGCTTCATGGGAAGAAGGGAGATCATCATTTTGTTCTGCATGAGAGGCAACCGGAGGGGAATCTTTCTTTGGCACATTATCCTTAGGAGGAGTTCTTGATTTCCTTGTGTATACTTGCGTCCTTTCTCCTGAACTCTCTACATTTACCACAGGTGGATTAACTTCCTCTCCATCCTTGGAGCTTTCCTTTTGCAACAGTCTTACAATTCTCCTTCTTTTAGGCACATAAGCACTAACCTCAAGATCCTGCTTTTCAGTTTCTTCTCTTCCAGAATTCTTAGTCTTTGAAGTATGCCCCCTTTTCTTGGCAATTAGCTTTCTCCATTTTTCTATTTCCTGGGCTTCCTCCACTTGAACACCCTTAATCTTGATTTTAAAAGGAGAACTCACCTTGCCCTTACCCTTGGGATCCTCCTCAACTGACTCCTCAGAAGTAGAATGAGGGTCTAAATCTCCCATCAGATCATAAGTGCATTGTACACCTTTATTCTCCAATTCCTATATCTCATGCTTCAACCACAACTTGTTGTACTTGATGATTGGATTCATCAACTGTCCTAGTTCTATTTTTTCTTCTTCTAGCCAATCAATTTCGCCAATTGGTCTGTCCTTTACTGCCTCATAAGCATGGCCTTGAATCAAGTCCCCATCATCTTCACTCTGATTTGGAACTACCTTCACATTATATAATCAGACTGATTCACTTGGAAGTCAGGAAAACTTCTTCTTTCTAACCTCATATTCATCACTGCAATTGGCCCAATGGTCTTCCAAATCATCCTTGTGGCTATATTCCCGACTGGCCTTCTTTTGAGCTTCACCAGTTATGTCAAATCTAAACCTCTTGGAATGGAAAGATAAACCAAGAGTACTCATCTCCTCTTCTGAAGCCTAAGCTAAATTAATGGAAGGGCATGCCTCTCCAATGCCTATCCTCAAAGGAAGTCTCCACCAAACCTAGTCTTATGTTTGTCCCTTTTGACAATAGCATCAAAGTCACATATTTGCCTAGTGACCTCCAGGAGTAAGATATGATCAGTGGGATACCTTGGAAGTCGATATGGAGCCCTTTGAAACCCATCAATCATGATGTATGAGAAGGTTGGAAACTATATGAACCAAGCTCCATATTTCTTGATTATTTCTTTGGCCTGATCCGAAATCCTCATATGTTTTGCACCCTGAAGCAATCTAGTGATATGCATGGTGAACACATCATTCACCCTCCTATAACTTGAGCTCCCTAAGTGAAATTGAGGGTAAACCTCATAAATTACATCCTACCCAAAGATGTTGCTGGTACTCAATCCCTTGTATGGATGAAATCTTGCAAGTGCATAGACCAAGTAGGAAGTGATGGTGAAGGTCTTCGTTTGCAGCACATTGCATAGTTGCTCATGAATCACCCTACTTATAACACCTGCCCAATGATAGTTGATATTTTCCTGTTCCACCATTGCAATGACATGGCACATCCAACTCTCAAAAATACCTACACTCTTTAATCCAATCACCCTGCTGAGAAGAGTAATGGCATCATAATATTCCTTCTTGAACTTTGCTCTGAATAGTTGTTTGGGCAGTTTTGAATAGTGAGACTTGAGCTTCTCCAACTAGGAATTGATAATCTGTTGTGATTTAACAGTCTCCTCTTCGTAGTACTTTTTAGCTGCTTCCATGTTGAATTCCACCACATGTGATCTATTTGGCGTATCGAAAGTATAGGCTATGGAGACAAGATTCAAATTTGCCACAATCCTCCCCTGGGGACCGACTATTCCCTTAGTATCACTATTATAATGTCTGGCACACTCAAAAACTAATTCATAACACTGCACTGTGGAAGGGAATCCAGCTATATGGGCCAGTCCTAACTCCAACATTCTTTTAGCCACCAAAGGAAGATCCTGTGCTGCCATTCTAACCTTGAATTCTTCATAATCCCATAGTCCAACGTTCGTGTCAATCACCTCTGACTAGATAGAAGTGATCTTGCTCTCTGAGATTTTACTCCTAATGTCCATATTGATTCTTTCTGCTTTAGATACCAAAGATCCCTTCATATCACCCTTAGCTTTTCCAGCTACTACCTTGCTAGATTCAACCTACACTCAACAAAGGAATCCATAGTAAAGATCACACAAACAAAGGTTAATCAATCAAAATCATCATTAAAATGAATCCTAAATAAGCAAGGTGTCATTAAATCTTCAAATAAAATGATCATATAAGAGTTCGAGTTTCAGGTCCACCCGCGAAATCCAAGCCAGGGAGGAATTTCGGAAAATTCTGAGCCAGGCGGATTCCAGCGGAATAAACATGAAAACACCTACTAGCAACTTAATCCGATCATTATCAATCAAGGAACATCATATGAGATCTTGAAACAACACCAATTAATCATAACATGTATAATCATCCATTAAAAATTCATGTTATTTCTTATTTCTTCACATTCCATTAGATTTTGGGAAAATCCACACAATGCGGATTTTCGCGGATGAAGCAATAATTTGTCGATTCTGGAAAAACAAAGGCACAAAGGATTTTGGGAAAATCCAGAGTCGAAGGAAATCAGCAAAGAAGATGAATCTCTAGAAAATGTGAATTTCAGGAAAAAGGAGAGTGGGAAAATCAGGAAAATCCGCCAAAGCTGAAAAATCCTGAGATGGATGAAAAACCCAAATATTAGCCTTACCACATTTTTTTGATCAAATTGATGGATTGATCATAAACTTCAGGAATCTAGGCCTGTGACGAGTTTGATACAAACCTTCTACAAATTTTCTTTAAATTCTAGGTGCATTCAAAAAGCAAACTAAGGCAAAATGGTGATGCCCTAAGTATCAAACCCCACAAATCTACCATTAATGCACATGCAAGCTCATGATTCAATCATTTCAACTGCTAAATCATTACTAGGGGTATTCACGGATCACAAGCAAGTTATCTCACAATGCAAATGAACAAATGACCTCAGAACTTACTTGGGAGATGATAAACAAAGCAATATCAGGCAACCCTAGCATCAAACGCTCAAAGACACAAAAATTTGAACTCTGAACATATTTAGAATGCCAACGACCATTCACATTCATCAATCACAAAAGGGGCAATGTGCACATACCATTTGATGAAATTGAAATCGATTGTGGCAACAAATATCAATTTATCGGCGCTCAGCAAAGAACAACAACGAAAATGCCAAGGAAATCACCACCAAAATGAACAATTTGCAAACCCAACGCTCCAAATCAAGTCCATCACTCAAAGAATAAACTCCTCAGCTCAATGGAACACAAATGATAAAGCATAGTGGCGCAAGAGTCCCAAAGATCAATTATAAACACCCCCTCAAGTAGTACGAATGAACATTAATGACGCCGACAAGACAAGCTGGAGAAATATGACAACCCGATGGCAGAGTGGAATTCGGAAAAATCCGGCCTACGCGGAATTTTGCGAAGAACAAAAACCTCTGAACCGCAGCGTTTAGCCAGAGTTTGAGCGAGATCTAGGAAAATCCAGCTAGGGTGGCAAATCCAGAACTGGGGAGAAACCCGAACTTTTCCCATAACTTAGGTATTTCAATGTACAACTTAGGGGAATCGCTTAGGAAAGCAAGATAAACATTTAAGAACATGCCAAGGCATGGTAAATCCTCAAAATCAAAGGGCTAAAACACCCAAAAGCGAAAGCAAAAGAGGGTCCCTGCTTTCAGCAGGGTGTGTGTGCGAAAACTGCACACAAAGTCCTAACCAGAAAGTTGCTATCAAGAGATAAGGACTGTGAGAACCTAGAATTAAAACTTGTGACAATAAGAAAATAGATTGAGAAAGTGAATCAATAGCTACAGATGAAGTTTGGAAAGAGTACTAAAACTCTAGATCAAATATTGGAAAGTCAAAGATCTTTGCATGTTAAAACCAGAATTGGTTTTGATGATCAGAAGAACAAGGTGATAGTATGGTTTGTGAAATATGCTAAGGAAAGTGTGAAAGTGATTTGCTCTGAAAGTTCAAAGTATAAAAGAATCATTGCAAGTGATGGAATCAAGACATATAATTATGACTTTATTCAAGTTCAAAAAAAGAGAAGAAGATCCAAAAGATAAGGATACAACACCAGATTCGATTATCCTCTTTCCCCCTCTTTATCTCTATCTCTACCTCTATATCTCTCTCATTAGCACACACACTCCATGTTTCTCCCTATCACATGGAAATGTGGATGTCAAAGAGGTGTGCAATGGGTATGCCGAAGAAGTGTGGAAGGTCAATTATGTTGTATTAAAATATTTTTCTCTTTCTCTCTTTCCATTTTCATCTCCATTTCAATCAAAATCTCTAAATCTATCTCTATCTTCCTCTCTATTTCTCTCCCCTATCTCCATCTCCTTACCTCTTCCTCCATCTCTCTCTCGTACCCTTCTATATTTCCCACTATGTCTATCTCTCTATCCCTCCCTCTTTCTATCCCTACCTCTCCCCTCCTTCCCTCTTTATCTCTCTCCCATGTATCTCCTTACCTCTCCCTACATCTCTCTTCCCCCTTTATCTTTCCCAATATATCTATCTCTCTATCTCTCCCTCTTTCTATACCTACCTCTCCCCTCCCTCCGTCTCTATCTCTCTCCCTCCATCTTTGTCTATTTATACATATCCATATCCCTCTCTTTCTCTAAATATCTCTCTCATACACACACACTCCCTATTTCTCTCTATCTCTATCTCTACCTCTCTATCTTTTCCTCCTCTAGATACCTCTCTATCCCTCTCTCTCTATTACTTGTCTCTATCACCTCTCTCTCTCTTGCACCCTTCTATATCTATCTCCCCAACTCTCCCTTCCCATCCCTATTTATATGTCATTATCTCTACCTCTCCCTCTTATTCACTCCTCTTCTACTCTCTCTCTATCTCTTCCTATCCATATCTTTCACTACCTTTCTCTCCCTCTCTCTCTTTCCATATTCTCTCTCTATATCGCCCTCTATCTATATCTCTCCCTCTCTCTCCCTCTCTACCTATCTCTCTCCCTCTCCCCCTCCTCTCTCTCCCTCCTCTCTCTCCCTCCTCTACCTAGCTCTCTCCATTTTCTCTCCCTCCCTCTCTATCTCCCCCTCCCTCTATCTCTCCCCACCTCTTCTTCTCTCACTCCCCCCAATTCCCCGTATCTATCTCTCTATCTCTACCTCTATATCTATTTGTCTCC
Source organism: Sequoia sempervirens (assembly GCA_007258455.2). NCBI lineage: Eukaryota > Viridiplantae > Streptophyta > Pinopsida > Cupressales > Cupressaceae > Sequoia > Sequoia sempervirens. The sequence continues at coordinate 7,875 of VDFB02379470.1, read as the reverse complement.
TTCTTCCTCTTGCTCTATCTTCATCTCTACATCTATCTTCCTCTCTCCCCCTCTATCTTTAGACATTTTTCCCTCTCTCTATCCATCCATCTCTCTCCCTCTTTCTAGACCTCTATATCCATATCTCTCTACCTCTTTATCTCTATCTTTCCATATTTCTTCTTCCATCTCTCCCTCTATCTCTATCTCATTATCTCTCCATCTATCTCCACCCTTATATCTCTCTATCTCTCCACCTCTCTCTCTATATACATCACTTCCTATTTATATCTTTATCTTTATATCTCTCCCTCTCGAGTCCCTCTCTACATATTTATCTCTTCCATATCTATATATTGCTCTCTCCTCTCTCTTTTTATCTCTCCCTCTCCTTCTCTCCATATCCATTTCCTTCTCCAAATCCATCTCTATCTATGTTTTCCTCTCTATCTCCCCCCTCTCTCTTCTCCCCTCTATTTTCCCTTCTTTCTATCCTTATCTCTCCCTCTCTCCCCCTCTCTCTCTATTGCAAAAATAACACAAGCCTATTGATAATAGATCTTGAAGTTTTATTTCAGTAATGTTTGGATCCTTATAAGTGGATCCATAATTGATTTGAAGCTATCACTTCTCCATTGAGACCTATGTTGCACAAAAAACATCATTTGCTAAATGGCCTACCAATTGACCTCATGTTCTACACAAATGTATGTAAAAAATATATCTAAATGTTCCTAATTGACCTTCGACACCTCTTCGGTGTACACATTACACACCAAGGTGCCACTATAGTAACTAGTCCCTTCCATGGAACCATAACATCAAAGGCGTTCCCTCTATGAAAAATGTGCAACTGATTTTTGAGGTCAACAACTAGATTATTCTAAAGGATATGCAAGAAGATGAAAATAATTTGGGTCGTTTGTCATTTTAACTGTCATTTTTCACATTCCACATTCATTGCATTAACCCTTTCTTCCATGAACATAGAGAACAACCAAAAATTGTGTTGTAATGGTGGTGGAATCCAATTTGGTTATGTATCTATCGAGGCAATTTATACTTTATCTCATTCCATTAGAGAAAGAAGTCCATAAATTTTCATGTAGGGTCTCACCACTAGTTCATGTGGTTGCCATGTGAAGTTGCGTCCCTTTCTATTACCTCGCCTTGTACTAATAAGTAAATGTAACAAAACACTATTACAGGATGGCTTCAATTTGCCACTGTTGTTTGCAAGGAGCCTCAGAGTACATAGATTCAAAGTGGAACACTATGAGACAACATTTTATTTGGGAGTACCATGTACAAGCAGAAATATAAAGAGGTGATCCAAAAGGCTTCGCTAGACAAGGACTTGGAGAATCTCCCCTTTGGTGATTTAATTGAAATTGGGGAGCGAGATTTCAATCTAAGTGGTGGTTAGAAACAACGTATACAACTTGCCTATGCTCTATACTAGGATGTTGGTATTTATCTTTTGGATGATTCTTAAAGTGCTATTGATGCTCATACTACAACTAGCTTGTTTAAGGTTCATTAACAATGGCACTTTTCTCTATTTTGTTGGTTTTATTTTGGTGTACATCTCCTAAAGCATTGTGTAGTTGGGAACAATTTCATCTCCAACAAATTTCTAGGTTTTGATATTTTTGTTTCATTTGGGTTTATAACAATTGTAGATTATGATGTGTAGGACTACATAATGGAAGCACTTTCAAAAAAGACAGTGATCCTTGTAACACATCAAGTTGATTTCCTACCAGCAATTGATACCATACTGGTTAGTGTGAGCTTGTCTGGCCATGCAATAACTACTTGACCACACATATATTGCTTAAGGGAGTTACAACAAGATGCTCTCTAGTTACTGGCACAAAATGTTATTCCTAGAATTTACAAGAAATTTAATGGTAGGAATTTCTGCAACTTCACTTTCAGTTGTAATAATAAGGCCACACTTTATTGCAGTTAATATTGCATGGGGAGATTTGACAAAGTGGAAGTTATCAAGAGCTATTAGCCTCAAGTGAGGCATTCCAAGAGCTTGTGAATGCACATAAGAAACAGTGTGTTCTAACAAATGGGAAGTTATAATGCCACCCTCAAAAGACAAACCTGTGACTCAAGAAAGAGAGATTCAAAAGGCCAAGTCCCAAAAAAGATAAGAGAAATCATGTAGAGCACCTAAAGTGGATCAACTAGTTAAAAAGGAAGAACAAGAAATTGGAGATAGTGGTTTGAAATCATATGTTCACTATTTGAACTAGAATAAAGGTTTCTTGTATTGTTCCATTGCTTGTGTTTCTCATCTTGTATTTTTGACCGAGCAAATTTTGGGCAATACTTGGATGGCTGCTAAGGTGCAGAGTCCCCAAGATGTGCTAGTCATAGTCTACTCAAGTATTTCTTTCGCTTCTATAATTTTTCTTTTCCTTTGATCAATCTTTATGGTTGTAACTATAACAAAATGTTGAATAAAGCCAACGTTTATGCAACATGGTGCATGCATCAAAATGATCCAAAAGTAAATGGTAATTTTCCCATTACAAGTATATGGCACATATATACAATCTTATTGTTAAAGAATAACATGGCTTCAATTTGCCACTGTTGTCTACAAGGAGCCTCCACCACCACCATCACCACTGCTACATTTTCCCGGTCCTTCAATACAATTACAAAATATCATATGAAATATATAATCGAATTGATCCCAAAGATATGAATTTCTTGTAGAAAAATACAATATTTAGATGAAACTATAAAATTTATAATAGGTTCTAAATTCTTTTTTTATTCAAGGAGTAAACGCTTTTGACCAGAGCTATGAACCAGATACAACCATTCAACAACACCACCCCAACGAGGTTTGAACCATGGTGGCAAGAACAACAATGCCACCTATAAACCATTACACCATGCCAATACCGGCTTAATAGGTTCTAAATTCACCAGTTTTTTCTTTTTTTATTTTTTTCTAGCTCCTTAGAGGACAATAAAAAATTTGTTTGAAAGCATATAGAATATTAAAAATACAAATTAGAAATATCACAGTTTCTTGCAAACACAAAATAATTACAAAAAGTTTCAAGGAAAAATACAATAATGATTTATTTTCCAATACACCATTTCTTTAATATTCCACAACAATAACTCTTTTACTTGATCTACTAAACAAAACACAACGACTCTAATCAAGGGTGAGGGAATCTTATTTGGGTACGGCATTGGACTAAGCATGTCTACCTTCTTCACAAGTCCGACTATCTCATTTCAAGTACATGTTGTAAATCTAGTCATCGCTCCCTACATTAGAAATACTGTTACATGAAATCCATTGTGTAAATAGAAATGCTCGATGGATAGATGATTTTAGTACATGCTATACATATAAAAAATTCATATGGAGCCTACACTTGAGAATCCCTAACATAGTAAATGGGTTGTCATGTCATATGAAATACATAAATACAACATTGCTGGCATATCATAAGCTATCAAGTGATCACAACTCCAATCCCATAATTCCTTCAATTTAACCCACTAAAACAATTGCATCAAACATAGTTGGCTAAAATGTTAAGTTATAACCCAAGAAATATTTCTCAAATCACCCACTAAAAAAATGAATAAAATTCAAAACTAATCTCCATATGTCCAAATATCGAGAAAGTAGTTTGCATCATGGATGTAGCATAATTGTAAATGTGAGGAAGATTAGGTAACACAAATACAAAAAATGGTTGTGAGCAATCAATACCTTTTGTTTTTTGTTGTAGGTGATATGACCATAGTTGAAAATCACTATATGCGGCTTCCAATCCACACATCATTTCTAGAGTCCACTAGGATAAAATCCAAAGACTCTTTGGGCTCATCTAGAAGCCAACCCTCACCACCCTATAACAAACCTTTTACCATATAAAGACCTGCTATTACATGAAATGTATAAAGGAAGCCTTCAAAACCAAAGCCATAAAAAAGATTGATGTGCATTCAATATCTTAACTTTTTCATTGTTTCCTTCTCTTGTCTAGTGGGTTTGGGTAATGACTCGTTAAGAGGATTGTTCAATCTAAACTTCCATATTATTTATTTCTTCTAGTTACTGTTACTCATAGTGTTGTGCTCTCTGCAACTTGTCATGTTTAATGATAATTGACAATTGTAGGTCGATTAAAAATGACTTTTTTCACTACTTTCATAAACTGAGATACTTTATCCCTTTATGACATACATAATACATATTTACATTATATTAATTTATTATATTAATATTAATATTAAATTATAATTAACATATTATAAAATCTAATATATATAATTATACAATTGTTATAATTTATATTATATAAATTATTATCTTAGATAATATTATTATATATTATATTTAAACTATATTATAAACCATAAACTATATATTTATAATTAGACTAATATTTAATTATTTAGTAGCTTTAAAATATTTTTAGTTATTATTATTATATTTAAAATACAATATATATTTTATCATACATAATACATATTTACATTATATTAATTTATTATATTAATAATAATATTAAGTTATAATTAACATATTATAAAATCTAATATATATAATTATACAATTGTTATAATTTATATTATATAAATTATTATTTTAGATAATATTATTATATATTATATTTAAACTATATTATAAACCATAAACTATATATTTATAATTAGACTAATATTTAATTATTTAGTAGCTTAAAAATATTTTTAGTTATTATTATTATATTTAAAATTCAATATATATTTTATTTAAAATACAATATATATTTTATATAATACAAATTAAATTATATTTAATTTAGACTAATATTTAATTATTTAGTAGCTTAAAAATGTTTTTATTTATTATTATATTTAAAATACAATATATATTTTATTTAAAATATAATATATTTTATTTAAAATATAATATATTTTTTATATAATACAAATTAAATTATATTTAATATATTTATACTTATTATTGTATATAATATTATATATATAAAGTATATTAATATTATTATATTTTATATTCTAAAATTTAAAAAAAAACATTAAATACAAATATAAAACTATTATTATTAATAATTAATTATTTTTATGTCACAATTTAAATTAAAAATAAATTAATACATTTTTTTTTTGATACGTAAGTTTTAGGATTTGTATTAAATATATAAAATATTACAATCATTTTTTTTTTATAAATTTTGTAACGAGGGGAATCGGGTGCAACACGGCCCCCCATATAACCCCCACCGCCGGTAAACTTTTTACCGTGACCAGTAGTGCTCGTGGGACACACCAACCGATACCATGGGAGCGCCGAAGAGTCAAACCCATGGTGGGTGCCCTGCGACAGGGAACACCTTAACCAACTGGGCTCGGACCGACACCCCAAAATATTACAATCATTGCTATGCATAAATTAATACAATTTTTAATAGATATAATATAAATACAATTATATATAAATATATATTAAATTAACATATAAATATAATATAAATAAAATTATCTATATAAGTTATATTGTTATTATATTCTTTAATGAAAATATTAAATATATATACCACTACTATAATTAGTAATTAATATATTTTCATATAGTTCATATTAAAACAAGAGTTGCAGAGCAGTGAAGTTCCTGCCAAAATTCTTAAGAATAATTTTGTTTGTATTTGTTGTGTTTTCCATGAAGAAAGCGCTATGTACATGTTTCTAGCATTATGTAAATACTATTGATTTGCTTAAGCATTCATCATATATGACAAAAAATCCTCTTTAAAAAAGAAAAGATGTTTAGAACTTTCATTGCACATAGAGTCATGGATAAGCAAGGTGCTTAAATGTTAAGAGTTTTGTCCACAAAAGAAAAAGAAAGCATCTAGTCATAAGTCCTCTTATAGGTGGCTAATGTCTCCAAAAAATGTCTTATGATAGGAAATTGTATTTTTATTTCATTCAGTAATAGATAACTCATTTATAAGTGTCATAAAACATATAATGTGAATTCTATTGCAAAAGGCCTGGATGAAATATCAAAACTCGCAATTGAACTCATATGCCCGTTTTGATGATTGTAGAGTAGTGGACATAAGCATTGCAATAGTCATTGGACCAAGACCACAAGGTAGAGGATTAATTGCTAAAACTATTCTTGAAGCCTCTTCATAGGAAACATGAGCATGCAAGAGTGGTAGATAACATTCCTGAAAATAGTTTTGAACATTATTAATTATCAGAAAAATAACATAGACATATGAAATACTTCTTTAGATTGATTATCTTTATTTAGGTCATATAATAGTGAAGAACATGTTAATCCATGAGCCAGTAAAAAGAATGCTTAAAACATGTTTATCCATGACTAAGTTAAAACCACAAGTGAATGCTCAAAGCATCATAAAACCTTTGACTTCAATTAAGAAAAAATAATAAGCAAATTCTCAATTCAGTAGGAATTTTTCACAATATCAAAAACTTGCATGAGAATGGTTGCATAATTGTATTAGATATAAGAGACCATACTGTATATGAGCTTATTTTTTGTACCCAAACTTGGTTGGGATCTGCATATAGAACATCAAGCCTAAAGGTCTTGGTCCTGAAAATAGTTACAACCTTCATACTTGGCAATGAGTTGCTTTTGAAAAAATATTGCATGTAAAATGCATAGCCTGCAAAGAGAGAATTATGGAATATCATGTTGATGTGCTTGTATCAATCAAAGAACCTAGCTAATAAAAGTAATCAATAAAATATAATTATGCTAATGCAAAAAAAAAGTGAATATATAATAAAGCATACGTAGAGGAGTAAGGTGTCCCTCATAGGCATGTACCCATATAACATCCTCTAATGAGGCAGCTGCATCTCCCGAAACAACATAGGAGGTCTTGGGAGAGCCTTGTATGATGCAAACATTGTCCAAGTACCATACATCTGTAAACATGGAAACCATTTATGCTAGTAATATTAGGTCGTGCACTAAAATACAGGAAGAACTATATCTACCTCTATGTTAAGGTTATACGGATAAGGTTGAATTTGACCACTACAATTTAAAACTATTCAAAGTCATAAACATTTGTAGAACACAAGCTCTCTTGTAAATCACTACAATTTGAAATTGAATCATTCTACCGCACTTAAAAAGATTCAAAATTACCCTTCAAATCCTTTTACTTTTCTATAAGAAGTCATTTTCCTATAAAATAATAAAGCTATCTTTGAATTATCCATTCTCCACTAAAAAAAAGTCATGGAAACCTAGATTACTGTACTTGAGATGGACAAGAAGCAAAGTTTTTGCAGGTCATGTGAAATTATGGTGAGAAAACAAGGCTCCTGATTAGCCTTTCTACTTTCACTTTGGCATCATTAGGCAATATCCTCCTATTATAAACCAAAAAAATGCAGTCAAACTATGCTTTACCTTAAAGTTTGGACAAGGTGAAAGCACAGCTATGAAAAGGATGTTTACAAACATGTTCTGTCATGATTCATTACCTGACATAGTTTAGCATTAAAAGCCTAAACACAGTTTTGTTGACTATAAACACAAGTAAAGCACCTCTCGCCTTCCTTTATAATCTGTTTGGGAAAAAGAAGCAGAGGCCTCTTCTGCATATAAACTTATTTGGTTAGATTATATAAATTTGGAGCAACATGGACCTTAATGAATAAACCTTTTGTATAGTTCAAAGTCTTGTTTAGAATTATTAAGAAAATAAATTGTGAGGTCTTTTATATAGTTTAATTGTCTTGGTGTAAATTTTCAATATAAAACAGAAATTGTTGGAATGAATATATGGATAGAATGTGGATTTTGCATAATGTTGCATGAATATGTAAGCATAAACTGATTTT